>CM031242.1:377449373-377626011 GCA_018340775.1 Taxus wallichiana var. yunnanensis | reverse complement strand
AAAGCGTTAGAGGAATTAGGAGCCTTTGGGTCAAACCGCCTTTACTTGGTAAGGCTGCCTATAATTTTGATTTTGTTGATAGGGCTGCCTGTTTTGTTGATTCTATTGATTTTGTTGATAAGGAGCCTGATAGGGTCTGCTAGATAATGCAATTATGTTATCAATCGAAGTCAATTTATTTCCCATAGTTTGCAAAGCTTTAAATACATCATCTAATGGAGCTACAATAATAGGTTCTATGAATATAATAGGCTGAGGAATAGGTCTTAAATCTATTGAAAAGGGCATTGAAGGCCTTGGTGCCAATTTTCCATCTTGAATAAGACTATTTTCATCTCGGATAGTGATATCGTAGGCTGTTGGGAGTGTCTCTCCCCCCATTGACTGAATCATAGTTGAGATATCACTGTTTAATGCTCTAAGATAATAAAGGAAAGCATGATCAGCTTGAGGCTTGACACTTGCTAGAATTATTTCCCAAGTTCTAGAAAAATGGATATTAAAACTGGACATAAACTCATTGGGAGCTCTTTTAATAGTAGACAACTATTCAATGAGAGATAAATGATCTGAATTATCCTAGAACTGTTTCAGCAATTTTTCACCTAAGTTATCCCAAGTTCTTATGCTTCTAATTTCTAGGTTTCTATACCATTGCAAGGCCCGCCCTTTAAAATATGTAGCTAAAAGTCTTAAAGCTACGTCTTCATGAGTGATATTATGGACCACACATAGGGTTACAACATCTTTGATATGTTCGGTGAGGTGCAACCCGATTTTCACCCGTGAATGATGTAAAAATTTTCATGGTAGATTGGGATTGCTAATGGAATGCCATTATTAAAGGTCACAAAATTCCTTGGTGGTTGAATAACCATTTGAAAAATTGGGATCTTAATAGAGAAATTGATACGTGGTGAAGGAATATCAGGAGAAGGGTTATCAAAACTAGGTCTATTATAAGGTAAAGTATTACCAACTCTTCTCCTTCTAGCAGAATTAAAGGGTAAAGATACAAACTTAGGATGAATTCCTCTTACCAATGATCTTGTAGTCACTTTAGGCATGGAACATGCTACAATACTAGTCTGAAATCAGCTTTGTGAAGTCACAAAAAGATCTTCAAATCTTTAAAATAAATTGCTGCAACTTGCTCCCGAAAGTCACTTTGTAACTGCTATAAATTTGTTGTAGATCTACTATAGAATTTGTAACTTGCATATAGATCTAATTTGGTGTCCCACCGGGCGTGCCAAAAACTATTATCTCTTGAAAGTGCACCCTGTCGAGAGATGGTTGCAGGTTTTCTAAGATTTTAAAATTTGATCTCTCTCTTTCCTAGATACAATGAAAACACCTCAAGTCTGTGGGTATACCTATTTTGAGGTGAGTCTACGATATCAAGGCCGGTTACTTGTTGATGTATCCTAAATTGATTTTGGGGTTTTAAAGGTAAAAGATGACTGTAAAGTAATTAAAACTAAGGTTATACACCAAATTTGTATGAGGGCTTGCCTGACTGACTATATGCACAATTGATATGTGAAGGATTTTGGGTGCACGAACCAATAGTTATTCTACAAAAATTAAGAGCAAAACACTTGGATGTATTGAGGGAGATTATCATAACAATCCGCTAAGCTAAACATGCAGTTAAAGAATATCATGCGAAATTATTGAATTTTGCAATAGGGTAAGATTATTAATCAGAGAATTTTCATTCAAAAGACTTATAGAAACATACACAAGAATGTAAATAATTTTAAGGCAGAAACTCTTCACACTCGTAAGGTAAAACTAGTAAAAATTACTTCAAGTACTCTATATCCAAAAAGTCCTCAAGAAGTTCTCCTTATGCTATTCAAATACACGTAATATATTGCAAAAATAAAATTCACCCTCTTCCTAAAAATAGCCTAAGGCTTGTACTCGCCCATGGATTTTATTTTTATCATTTATTTAATAATAGATAAAGGAATAAGCATAGAACATGTAATTACAAATAGGCATTAATAGCCTTGATTACAATTAGTCAACTGAAGTTGACTGATCTATTTTTAAGAAAGAGAAGGATGAATAATTTTCTAAAAATAAGATTTCTTGCTAGGCAAGTCTCTCTCCATGAACATGCAACTCTGTCTTCTTCTCTATTCTATCCTATTGTGAAGGCATGCAAAAATACTCTGTGTATGTGATAGCTTCATGTGGGGACCACCCTTTAATATATGGATTTGTCTTCATTTGAGTTTGGCCACCTTTGTGATAAATATATGCATGTATACACTTGTCGGCCTTTGCACATTGGATAATGTATGGTTTGAAAGACTCACCTTTTCGGTGATCATTGTTGGCATGATTTGGTTGACACTCGTATTATTTGGAGCATATACTATAGTTCGGACTTAAGTCAATATTGCAATGATTATTTGATGGACACGTGGGCTGGCCCCTTCTGCATGATGAGTCAACCCTTGGCTATTTTTCGGTGGCATTTTAACTCAACCCAAACTAGGGTTTCCTATCCACTCACCACGTATATGCATTTTTAAACTCTGGTCGGGTTTGGTCTTTTATCAACACCATCGATCTCTGTCCTTGATGGACCTGCACCATTGATCTTTGACTCCTTTGGTGGAGTATCAGACCATTTTGAAATTTTTATGCCTGTTTGTATTAAGTCTCAAAACTTTGAGAAAAATCACCGCTCCACCGATACTATATGGAACCAATTTTTGAATTTTCTCCCCGCAGCTTTGACTTTCTCATCGCGGAGGCTCGAGCTTGTAGGAAATGTTTGGAACTTTTGACTTTTGCACTTTTAAAGTTTTAAAACTAAAGAGACTCCTCTCTCCATTGTTCTGCCATTGCATTGACTTTTGCTTACGGGGTTGTGGGGCTATTTTGAGATTTTAACCTTTTGCAATTTAAAGTTTGAAAACGTAAATAACTCCCGACCTCCACTCTTTCGCTTCTACTATAATGGTGACACGTGTACTCTAGGAACTTCGGGCCTATGGAAGAAATTTTGACACTTCACAAATTTGAAAATTGAAAAAGTTGGTCAATCGACCGCCATTTCACTTGGACTACTTTGCATTGATTTTGATGATCCATTTGTGAGCGTTGATATCTTCACTTGTGAATTTTTATCGCTGATCTTCAAAGCATGATTTAGAGTTTGTGAATTACATTAAATGTGGCACTGTCATTGTACCCATAGTGGTTCACATTGATTTTGGAGATCGATCCTTTGCCTTTGATCTTTGTCCTTTTGATCTGGAGCCATTGATTTCTGACCATGGTTGAGTTAGGTTGAAACTCACCTCTTGAGTTTGCATGATAAGGAATAGCTTGACCCTTATGCACATTTCATTTGGTTTTCATTATGCGGGTGAAGCCCTGGAAAATTTTTCCTTCGACACCATTATTCTTAGCGTTCGATATTAGACTCTTCCGCGAAAATGGCTTTTTGTCATTTTTACTTCTTGTCTTGGCCGTCATTTTGGAGTCTGTGAGCTCAATTTATTTTTCTGAGTAATATTTGAGCTTGGATTTATAGTTCTCTAGATTTTTACGAAGCTATACGAGGTTTCTCTATAATGTTGTCTCCTTTCTCTCGAGCTCTATAGATTTGGTTTTGAAACCTTGGTTGGAATTCAAGGCAGAGTTACATGTTTCATGTCTTCATTCTGTCAGAGCTTTCTGAGCAATATGGTTGTGAGTGTTTTCCGCCATAAGTGGTTATAGGTGAGCTAATTTTCTCTTGTACATGTACACTTCTTTTCTTTTCTTCTTTAAATATATCACTAAAAATCTTGGAAATATTTGTGGGTTCTGTGATTTATTTCTCCCGCTTGACTCCGAATTCGAAAACTTCTCATGGGCATATGGATTTCTTGCTTCATCATTTTGTTGCTCAAAATTTTTGACTGCTCGATTATAAAATGGTGAGTTCTTGTCTGTTACTCTGATTTTGACATTTGCCAAATGAAAATCTATGCCTGAACTTTTGTATTTAGGTTTGTATTTTGTTTGTAATATTCTTCAGAAAATCTGAATCATCTTTCATTTTATTGTTCTGAAAAATACTTCCTCTCCTGGATAGATATAGACCTGTGCAAGAATGACACTTATGATGCCCCTGTAGATTTTTCTTTGTATAATAACCTTCATATATCCATTTCATGCATGATGCTTTTAGGTTTTAGTAGACTTCCATGTATTCGTAATAGGGTTTGGCCTGGACGATACTTTGTGGATCTCTGAAAATGTTTCTTAAGTGCTTTAATTATTCTACAACCATGTAGACCCTGTGTTTTCTAAACGTACAATTTTCCTTTATTTTGTTGAGCTTATTTCAACATTGAAATTGGGCATGATTGTTGTTGTTTGTCATTTGCTTAATCCTAAATAGAACTGGATATACATGCCACTGAAGATCTGTCCCTCCATTTTTTACTGTTATATCCACTATAGGATACAATTTAATCTTGAATAACAGCCCTCCCTTCCATTTGAAAACTATAATGATTTCATTCCTTGACTGTATTCTTGAGACTTCAAAATCTGTTCTTTGTTGAGTCACTTGAATGACTGACTATGAGAATATGTCATAATGATTGTAGTTTTCTTAAACATGCAGCACTCTGTAATACTCTATGTAATTGATTTGAAATTGAATGAGAGTATGTGCTTGGTCTTTGTGTAAAATTAGTCAGCTGAAAAGAACCATTATTGTGCATAGATTTCTCTCTAGGATTCAAATTGGTAATGAAGTACTTGCATTCAGGTAACTATAAAAGTATCCATTGATTTACGAGTTTTAGCTTGATCTTGCAATCTTATGTCAAAACAACGAGGCTCCATAGTTGTCATTGGTGGAATTTTGATCTGCTTCTGGTTCTTTTCCATCCTCATGAGAAATCTGTACTTTCAGAAACTGTTGCAACTCTTATTGTTCTTGATCTTGTACTATGAGATATTCTTTTATGTATCTTGTATGTGATTTCTGGAAATTACAAGTAGTTCATCTATTTTAATACTATTTTAGGCATAAGCTTTGATTCAGATGCTTGTTAAGATCTCTGTTACTTTGTTTCTTTCACATAGATGTTTTATTTCCTTTAAGTAACATTTCTGGCATGTTGGAAAATATAAAATGTTGATTTTTCATGGCGAAGCCCCTGGCAAATTTTTTTCCAAAATCTCTCTTCCATCCATTTCCATCTATAGTAGTTATATTTTTTGATTCATAATATAGAACATAACACTTCATGTTTGAAGCTAGATAAAAATGAGACATCGTAGTTGTTTATCTTGATCATGGCATGCTTTACTACTTTTTGTATCACTTACTTGATTTAAATAATTCCTTTAAGCATGTAGTATTTAAAAGTAGCATGATGGAAAGTTGTAAATATCCATTTTACATGGTGAAGTGCTATCAAAAACTTCCCAAAATCTTCTCTTCATTCCTTTTCAACTGTAACCTTACTTTTCTAGTTAACTTCAACTTTTGGAAATATGATTCTTCTCCTTTAGTTCAACTGAAAAGTGTTCGTCTATTTCCTCGTCTCTCTTCTGTACTATAACTTCTTCCACTTTAGAATGGTTACTGAAACCTTGAGTTACATTATTCCTTTTATGCATGCACTTATGATTTGTTTATTTTTCATTGGTCATGCAACTTGTACTTGCACACTTAGAAAAATAGTTATAAAATACTTAGGCTTTTTGGCCTCTCTTATGTCCTTGTTTTCTTCATTTCTTTTCTCTTCCTTCATTCAATCTGAGTGAATAAAGCATGTATGCAGTTCGATATTCAAGTAAATTACATCTCCTATTATTAGAGATTCATATGCACGAATTAGGATAGTCTAGGAGTATGATTTGATCCTTGAGCTCATAGTTGATTGTTATCCTTTTCTTCTTTTGAGGTACAGTGGCTTTTACAATGGAGATGAAGAAGAAGCTATAAATGGAGATGTTTTCAATCAAAGAAAGAAACCCCAAGGTAATGATGGTTTCACTTATACTCCTTTGCTTTCTCTTTCATGCATGTCTAACTTTTATTTCAGGTACATCCCACGGCTTGTGTGGGAAACATTTGACCTTCCTTTTGAATAAAACATTGAATTCTCAAAATGAATTGTGTATTCCCTTCGCATTCTAGCTTTCTGTATGGATTTTATAATGAACCAAAAACTCAATAACGTAATTGAATGTCTTAATCATAAAGGAAAGAAACATTGATGAGAACTTGTAACATTCAGTAATGAACCCTAATTTTCTGATATCTGTATTTCTATTTACTACTTCAAAACTCAACACTTCACCTACTCTATAATTTGTCATCTTCATCAAGACAACATAGTTGTCCTTTGGGGCTTTGTGTTATTTTGCTAAAGATGGCATGAAATTGCAGACTATGTGATCTGTTATGTTTTGTGATAGCACACATAACTATAGATTTCATTTAATCTTATAACTAATTTAGTAGTAACAAATGATATCCAACTCCCTTAGTTTAGGTATAATTCACCCATGACTTTCATCATAACGATGAAGTTTTGAGTTTCCCATTTTTGCACAAGTGCAAAATTGTCAACAATTACCTCTCCCCCATTTTTGTTGTGGATCAAGAAAATCATGAAGGAGCTATCTTGTTGGTGATGTGAAGCTTTGAGATTTTTTTGGAGTCCTTAAGAAATTCCTTCTTGTGAGAAACCTCATTGTTATTCCCACTATAGGTGGAAGATTTGTAATATTGTGTTTTGCTTTAAAGGAAATGTTGTTTTGTAAGTTGTAATATTATTTGAAGGAAGCTCATTGAAGAGTTGTAAAACTTATTTTCTCTTTAAAATTGTAGTATGGAAAGAAAAGAATCAAAATGGAAATCATGTGTAAAATTTTAGTTGAAAGTTGTATTGTGGGAAGAGGAAGTTTACCTTCATTGTTGTAGTTGTATGTTGAAAAGGGGAAAGAAAGAAATGTGTTTGTAAAGCTAGTATTGTTGAAATAGAAAAGAAGCTATAAAAGGGAATCATCTTATCTCATGGTAGTTGTTTTATTTCTCACAAAAGTGTATAGATTTTATTGAAAAGTTAGTAACTTTCATTTCAAAACTTATTAAAAACCTTGTTAAAATTGGTTGTGAGAATGGTTGAAACTTGTAGTTGAAAGAGGAAAGAAATAGTATATTCCATTGTGTTAATTGAAAAACATGCAAAAGAAGAAGTTAGACTATCTTGTTCATTCCCTTACATTGTTGAAAGAAAGTTTGTTAAATAAAATGGAAATGACTCTTGTAGATGTTGTTGTTATTATCAAAATAGGAAATGTTTAAATTGAGTAAATTGTTACCATAGAAATGAGTAAATGAATTTAAACCTTGCAAATGAATAACTTAGACATGTAAAATTAAGTTCTGAATGACCATTTGAGTACCCTAGTAACTTTTGTTTTGGGAAAAACTCAAAATTTTAGGTTTGTTTCTAAGAAACATGACCGCCACCCTATGTAGAGCGGTGGTCTCGTAACCTCCGCTCAAGCAGGCGGCGTGATATCGTAACCGCCACTCCATAAGGGGACGGTTCATGGTTTATCACCCAAGTATGGTGGCAGTACCATGACCACCTACCTACTTTAGGTGACGGTTCTATCACTTTAATCCCCAGATCTATGACTGACAAACTTTAACTTGGCCTAATCAAAATTTTAAGCTTGTAAAATTACCAAGGAGACTTCAGCAAATAAATAATGGCTAAATCTTTTTTTTAAGAAAATACATCTACAAATGGTAAATTAAAACCACTCTTTTTCATTTATATTAATGGGGGTAGGGTTTGCCCCAAATAGGGAACCCCAAATACTGAGATAGTCTAGAAATAAAATGAGATTGGTATAGGAAATCCATTCAATTCTTGAATGAAATAAATTACAATGATAAAACTACAAAATAAACTAATCTAAGCTTGATCTCTTTGTAGAATCCTCCATAGTTCTTCCTCTCTTGCTCCCATGGATCCCTTCTCTCCAACCTACAATTTTAACAAAGGAAAAGTGAGCAAATGGGGAAACTTAGGTAAAGAAGAGATTAAATAAAAATTCATAAGGATATTTAGGGTTAGTTAGGAACCCTTGGATCTAGTTGCCACAATTGATTTGATGTAAGGGTGGAGGATCAACCCTACTTTTGTTTGGTAGGAATATATTTATAATGTTTTAAATAAATATTAAGGGTATGTGTAGATGGGTGAATGGTGCCATTTATTTACTTTGGTGTGAATAGTCTCTAATCTAGTTCCTAGCATGTTTTAGAAAAATAATGAAATGGACCCTTAAGTTGTTAAGTAATGGAATTCTAGTAACTAAATATAAGGTAAAGTTTTAGGGTGTGAGTATTAGTTGTGGAGCTATAAATTAAATTATGGAACCTTCCTAGATGAATGTTAATAAATTGACCTTAGAGTAAAAAAACACTTAATGAAGTAAATTAAATTGGGAACCTTATAAAATGACTTGTAATTAATCGACCTTAGAGATAAAGTAAATTATATATTAATCATTTATGTAGACCTCACCTATTAATTGTAAAGTTGATATTGTTGGTGTAAATTAAATTAATGTACACTAGAGGTTAACACCCTGTGACGTTTTAACTACAAAAAAAAAAGTCATAATTTTAGGGATTAGTGTTAGGTTGTAATTTGTTCCTATAACATCATTTTGTAGGTGTTACAAGAAGAATGAGATAAGGGAAAAGGGAAGAAACTCAAAATCTTGCTTCAACCACCCTAAAATGCATTGAATTCACCTTCAACAATGATGGGTGCCACTGCAAAACCCATACCTCCATGTAATATGCCTTGTTGGGAAAGAAAGGAAGCCCATACCTTCATCATTTGGATAGGTGAGAAATCTAAAAATAGACCTAAAATGGAAAACTATATTTCTTCATTTTGAAATATTAAGTCTCACCTAAATTAAGAAAGAGCTTGATTTCCAATAAGTAGTTATGTAGAGGATCTTTGAGAGATTTCTAAAAGTATGATTTTGTGCAAATCCAAGATCCTAGTTAATAGTTATGGCCATCTCGAAGATGGGGTTCCACTCTGTGATAAATGCGGGTGTTTGATCTTCTCCTTTCAAACTCTGAAATTGCCTCACAACCTCCGAAGTCAAAAATTTCAGACTTTTAAGCATTTTCACTTGAGAGGTTTACGTTCATGTTCATTTGGCATCATTCAAAAACACCTCGAAACCTTGAAGTCTCGAAATATAGATTTCAGGTTTCCGACTTCGAGTTTTGATTTTTCTAAGCTGGGGTTGAAGGTTTTGAAATGGCGAAACCACTGAAGTTTTAAATTCGGACTTCAAGTTTCATAACTTTACATTTTGGGGGTTTTCGGAGTTACGGGTTCTCTAACCTGTTATCAACTCCAAACATCCGAAATCCAAAATGAGACTTCGGGTTTTGGACCTTTGGGATTTTGGGGATTTTTTCGGTGTTCGCGTGCTGCGCTCACAAAACCTGTGAGCCTCCAAATTCCTAAAGTCTAAAATTTAGACTTCGAGGTTTCAGTATTTACACGCCTCTTTCCACCATATCTCCAAATTTTACCCTAGCTTACATCCGAATGACTCCACCTCCAAAATATAAAATTTTAGACCTTCAGAGTTTCTTCATTTCCCGAATTCCTCTGCAATTTTCTCATCCTACTTCAACCTATTTGGCCAACCTCGAAATGAAAGCTCTCATGATTGAATCAATCCCTCCATTTTCTTAGTGTGCAAGATCATTTTTGTCCAATTTTTTCCGAGGGGAAAAATTGGATAACAATTTTAAGTAGCATAGAAGAGAAGAAATAAATTATATAGTACACTATGTTATAGGGGGCAAGATTAATACACTAAGAAATATATATTATCAACCAATTAATAGAACAATAATATATATATATATATATATATATATCTGTGTGTGTGTTTTGGAAATGTACATGGAGGGGTTACATCATTTTTATGTATGTGGTAGGGAAAGAGTTTGAATCGAGCCTTCTCTTTGTTGAAAACATGCGGAATGGGGAATGTAGACATTTTACAAAACTACTTGAAAGAGAAAGGTGGGGAGATGCACAAATTTTATAGGGATGGAACTTTGGAGAAGGCGGTGAATTTAAGTCCTTGTTTTTCTATTTCTCCAATATTGATAGTTTCCTTTTGTAGAGTAAGACATTTGGCCTTGTGGATAGTCAAATCCCACACAACTTTTATTGGTAGTTTCCTACGATTTCCTCTTGAAATTGGAGGAATTGGAACATGTGATGGATTATGTGGATCCCAAAGCATGGGCTAATGTATTACTCAAAACAAAATGAAAATAAAAAGAGGAAATTCATGTGCGTGTAAATGAAATGTCACGAGACTATGTCAACTATTTTCCCTATTGAACCATTGACAAACACTATGTCAACCCATAGGTTAGCTATCAGCATGACCCTCTGCTTTCTATAAAGAAGAACTTTGAATTGTATTTGATCTTCGTTAGGTGATGGTAAATTTCCTCCTCTCGGTATTTTGTACAATACGGTGAGCTATTGGAACATTAAAATATTTCAACATATGTAGATTGTGGTGGTCAACCAAATAATTTTAGGGAACAAGTGTGGGAAGTGTTGTAAATATTGAATCTCTTGTTTTGTGAGACAAAAATATATCCTAGACATGAGAATTTCCCATGCATGCAGTAGGAACCTCAATTTAGACATTGAGGAGAAAGGCACAAAAGGAGATTTGATCAAGGGAGTAGCCTTGTTTATGGAAACTATTATCCAAAGTTATCGTATTATTAAAACCCTTCCAAAGAGTTCTACCCTAGGAGCGAATTTCATAGAGGGGAGTGTCCATGACTAGATGAAATAGTTCCAAGTCACCAACAATAATAATTGACTTTCCACCAAATGATGAGGTCTTAGAATGTGGGAAAGCCTCTCTTAAGTGGAAGTGAATTTTGGTCAACAACTTAGGTCCAATGAAGCTCATTTCATCGATAAGAATATATTGAACATGCTTGAGGGAGTCTTGAAAAGAGGATAGAGATTGACCTTCTAATGGTTTGAGTTCCTTTATAGGTATGTGAAGGGAGGCATGTATGGTAGAAGCATAAATGTTTAATATAACAACTACTTTAGATGCAAGTAAAATCAAATGTTATTTTCCCATACATGTTTTCATAGTGAATGTTGATCTTACTGCATTAATTAGATATGATTTTCTTGTTCCTACAAAGTGCCCTGAATTATTAATCTTAGAGGTGGGAGTTTTGACCTGTTTGAGAAGTGATGGAAAATGGTATCAAATGTTAGTTTTTGACCAGGTAAAAATTTTCAATAGCTTTTGTAGAGGATATACGAAGCTGATCCATACATGTAGTGTTTCTTTGCAATTCAATAAAGGAAGGCCATGTTTCTTGTAAAGAATGAGTAACACCATGTGCATTCCAATTATGTTGAATATTGAATTCACGACACCCTAGAAAATGTAGGCTCTGAATTCTAATGTTATGCACTAGGTGGAGCTGTGAAAGAAACTACCATTTATCCTTATGATGTTCGTTGTGCTCAGGGGGATGCTTGAAATCTTGATCTGAGATAGAAAATTCATCACACATAGGAGCATAACGATTAATATGCTAAGTCTTGTAAGTGATCTTAAACAAAATAAACTTAAATACAATATCTTCTCTTGTGGTACCAATATCTATGGAAATGACATGGAATGGCTTGTATAAAGGGATTTCCTACCATCGAAAGAGCTCAAAGGAAGGTGAATCTGGTTCTGGTTCTTGGGAAAACCTAGGGAAGACATGAAAAATTTCAGTGATCCTTCTTGTTTCGATTTATTATTTCTATAGTGTCAGCTATAAGTCCAATCTTTGGCTGTTTCAATGAGAGAAAGGGTTTCCATATTAGGGGGCCTTGTCTTATAGGAATCAATGAAGACTGTTGTATCCTCCAAATGTAACTCAAATTTGGAAATTTTCCATAATATCTTTTTCCCTACATTTAAGGAAACAAAGGAATGACTGCACAAAACTTGTTGCAATTTTTGCAATATATCGCAGGTTTCTTGGGCACTTATGTCATTTTCAATGATGTTGTCTGATAACATCTTCCATATTGCGACTTGTTCAGGAAAATCAGGGTCGACATCTCTTGTGATTCTTAAAAGCATTTGGTGATATGTTTATGATCGTTTCTCATCCTTCGATGTATATTTTGCAATGTATTTTATAACGGCATGGTGAGAAAGTACATGTTGGCAGTCAACATTGGCTCTCCAAATTGATAGCATAGTTTGATTATGAATATTGATCCTAACGTCGTTCTATGCAAGAAGGTATTTAAAGGTTTTGTCTTCATCAACAAACCAGGTTGAAATTGGTCCGGTCTCCAACGGGGTATTGTAATGACATTGTAGCCGGTGTTTTTTTCCTCAGACATGTTTTCTTAGAGCATTTCATGTGACGTTGCACTCGATTCAACAATTCTTTAAATTTTGCAGCTCGTAACATGAAATAATATGCAATGTATACCTAAGAAAGGGGCATCTTCAATTGGCCAATGTACAAAGTATTACCTATTTGAAGTGGGTATTAGATTCTAGGCAGATACAAAAAGTCAAAGCATTTCCTCTTTGCCTCCATAGATGTGGTCTCCATTGAATTAATATTTTAAATGTTAGGATCTTTATCAAGCCAAATGAATCTGTGAACATGTGTGGAGCCTTTATGATTTCATTCATATCTGATAAAAAATTTAGTATGTTATCAATGTTTGTAGGGTAAAGTTAATTTTTTTGATAAGGTAATAGAATTATCTCTACCAATAGTCTTTCGCTCAAAGGTTTTTTAAAAACTTCTTCATGGAAAATTGTGAATTTTTATGCAAGTACGTGGACACTAGGTGTGGATGATGAACAATATTGAGAATACTCCATCATTGAGTGGCATGAGGTTCTAGAGGAGGACATCGAGGTATGATTTTGTAAAGGTCTCGCCATTAGGGTAATGCGGAGCTCAAAGTGAAGAACAATGTTGATGGGCCCATTTTTTTATCATGTCTAAAAGGTGACCTCTCTCTTTTCTCGGAAATGATGGAGTACCTTTGAGTTTTGTACCAAACCTCATCAAAATGTCTCGTGATCCATACATGGGCAATTCTTCCAACATTTTGCATAAATATTGGATAGTTATTTGAGCAACGAAATCAATATTACGGCTCATAAAAATAGTGGTGGTCACCTAGCTTCTGCGACATAAAATAATATTGAGAAAATAGTATGGGAAGCGAGGATAGCTTCCAAAATTATTTTCATGATACCACAAAAATGTAGAGAATATTCATGAAAAAAACTTCCTTCATTCTAGATTTCTCAAACATGGCTTTCCCTACTTTGGGAGAAAATTTGAAAATGTCGTATAGAACAATCCTACCATGTTGTACTTGTTTATAGGGAAACCCCAATTTCTAGCCACTACAAAGTTAAAGGGGTTGTTCTCCCTTGCTCAAGAATAAAATATTTAATTTCGTCTTCTTTAGTACCTAAATTGAGGATGGTTAGAAAAAGATGAAGATTTCAGAGTGTGTCGGGAATTTTATAGAGTCATGTTAAACCACATTTGCAAGATCTTCCTGAAGATCATGATAATTGAGTGCAATCATGAAAAAAAAAGATGACACCTCCATGGAGCAAGAAGGAAAGGACTCAAGAAAATTATTATCGATCAATCAAAAGATCAAACTAGTGGTGGAGAGGGATCTTATTATGTTAACCAAGCTGCTACACCAACACCCCCACATGATGGAGCCAGATGCAACCATGTGAGCTCCTAGCCCACCGCGTATACATCCAATCATGTCTAACATCATTTGGAGGCAACAAAATGTGACTTCCCAGGATGTCACCCATCCCAGTGCTACTCGCGGTCGAGACAAGCTTAAGCATCTGGATCTTATACAATGTACAATTTACCGTCACACCAAAATATCTAATTTGTGGTGGAGAGGGTTCTCATCGTGTTAACCAACTGATATGGCAACAATAGTATGGATCATGTGTAAATTTAACTTTCAAAGCTTCCTTCACATGAGATTTGCTGACATAGAAATCATATTTTGCAAAATTGGCCCCAATTATTTGTATGGGAACAAGATCCAAATCTCAAGTTTATGTGGAATATATTTTCCTTTTGAGGATATGTATTGAGGGAAGCTTATTGTGTGACGTGTATTTGTATTGTCCCCCTCACACTTGAGTCACTTGTAAGATGGGATTAACACGAGTAATGAGAATTTCCTCGACTTGAGTCAAGAAACTAAGAACGGATGAGATAATTCATGTATCCATATAGTTCCATGATGAGAAATGGTGTTTGTTTCTTTTAGATTTGTATCTGCAGCATGTATGCAAACCAAAAGACATTGATATTTGCATACCGGGGTAGTTCTTGATGAAAATCGAGCAGGTATGGGTCTTTGACGATAAATCTATTCTTTTTCTAAATGTGCGTTGAGCTTCTGAAAAGGAAACTAAGTTTGAGCAATTTGAAGATGCAAATTAAGGTAGACGGTTTGTATTTATCGCAAGCAAACCAAAATTGTGTCGAAAAGAGAAGGAATTTGTAGAAGATTGCATAGGTGGCAACAAAGGAAATTGACATGTTTATGGAGTCATTTGCAGAAACGTTTTGGGAGTAAATTTAAGAATGTTGAAGGAGAGGGCATGGGGTAGATTTTTGGACTATTTACACTGAACGCCGGGACAATTAAGTATGTGGTTGGGCTTCTAGAGAAGATTCAACTGAAGATTTCGAAACATTGAATTTTTGCGCAGTGGTATTAAAAATCGTTACAGTCTGAGGCATTGATTGAAGTCAAGAAAAGTCCTATGTTATATGTGGAAGCATAAGGTTGACCTAGAGAAAGAGGGACAAAGGGTGTGTTGTATTCCGTTTGCGTGCGTAGAAAATATGCCTATTTCTTTGAACAGTCAATACCGATCCTGCAGAGATGCATTAATGCATTCTCTACGAAAGGAATCGTGTTCTCGGCGGCGAGAAATCTGTCAAGAATTTGGCATGATATCATATTACAATACTTGTAGCGAATGAAAAAAGTTAAGGACAATTTTTTTCCCCTTACTGCTACGAAATTTTAAATATACAAAAGGAAAACAAAAGAAAACGTATTCTTATAGCATTGTTTATTAGAAAACATCATTGAACAAATGTGGAGAATACTTTTTCATATGGATATTGCAGATGGACATAAATATTGCAATCGAGATTTAATATATGACAATTAATTGCTAGAAATTTATGGTCGAAAAAATGTTTGAGAATTTTAGATAAGGTAAGATAAACAACGTGCCACATCTTTTACAATGAACATAATATCAATGGGAATTTATTTTTTGTGAATATCGATATAGAATGCCATGATTTAACATGCAAAGGTTTATACCAAGAAAATGGTGACATCCAAAACAACTAGGAAGTACGGATTCCTTAAAATATGTCTATACTTAGGGATTGAAGCGAAAAAACCCTACATGAAACTGAATACACCTTTCCCTTATTTTAAAGCTAGGGAGAAAAAACACATCCCAATTTCCTAGAATACAAAAAGACACATTTTAGCTACAAGTTTTATTAATATGGTTATAATTACGAACAATTAAAATCATGATTGTATTAAAACTTGGTGGGTTTATTTCCTTAAACACGGATTTTTGTAAGAATACATATATATCTCTGGTTCAACCACTTATATTTTTCATAATTTTATTGGATGATTTTGATGGCGTGGATGCCCCTTGCTTGTAGCTACTTAGCCGAAGGTGAGCACTTGTTTAGTTTCTTCACATACTTTATATTGTAGAGTCTATATGTTCCATCCGAAACTTAGGTAGAGATGTCATTAAAGTATGTAATCCAATGCCTTGTTTGATAACCTTAGATGTGCTAAAAAAATACAAATCTATATTTTTAGATCGGCTATAATACATTTATTTTATTACTTTTAATATATAAATATAATTTAAAAAAATTAAATATACAAATTACATGTGATTGTTTTACTTAGAAATTCCTTTTAAGTATTTGATAGCTAAAATCATTAAATAAATAAATAAAATTCCCCCATATTTTTTCAATATTTTAAATTTCTAACACAGTTGTTGAGCATTTTGTATCATCTCATGTTTCAGTCGGACACTTCTATGTGGAAAACGTTTACCTGGAAAATTGATTTCCTTTATGAATATTAAAGTAATGAACGTTTACCTGAAAATCTGACCATAGCTTGGCATTCAAAGTTGGATATTTATTTTATCCTTTATAATTTTGTAATTTAACTGAAATGTTTTTTTCTTCACACCACTCATTGCTATTTTATGGTGGGTGGAAAAAAATGAAGTTGTGGACTCTTTAAAAACGAATAATACTTTTTGGGTTCATCTGTGAAACTAAAATCTAGCGTACAAATTTATGAAGACTAGAAGTTTAAAAATGATCATGAAAGAAATTTGTGAGGTAACTAAACTTTTCTAAAAACCACAAAAAAACACAAAGCTGGCAGTGAAATTTACTAAGGAAAGAAACAAAAACAAGGTTATTGCATATTTAAATAGTATTTAAGATATCAAACACAAATATAAATATGAGACATAAAATTGGAACAACATTATTAAAACATTGGAACAAAATCTCAGCTTTAAATGAAACTGATAGAGATAGAACCGAAAGTTGCAGATAGTATTGAGTATTCCAGCAAAACAAATTGGCATATTCATATATTTCAGAATAATTTTTTAGGAAGTTGGATATTCATACATGAACAAGAAGTTTTATTGTGTCTAATGCAGCCCATAGAAAATTAAAATAAAGTATCGAAATGTTGCACTAAACATTTCTACAACTCCTGATTTGGGAGGCCTTTGCTGTCTGCAATGAAAAGTTTTAACGAAAAACTGAGTTCAATGAAGCTTTTCCTCCTGGTTCAAATGGGGAGTTGTAACTGTAACAATGCCCAATGAAGCATCAAAAGCATTCTAGTCCTCATGTGTCCAAAGCAAGGCCACAAAGATGCTAAGCATCAATAAAGAAAACATTAGTTAGAATTACATGAAAACATCGAAAATTTGAAATAAACATCAAAGCGCAGACAAGTTATGAGTGGAAGAAGCCTTTCTTTTGAATGGGAAGCTTTAAAACGTTGGCCTCACACACAGTTGTGCACTCAACTTGGAGCATATCCACATGGCCTGATAAGGGAAGCATCCCCTCAGCACACATGAATCCTTGGTAAGGCTGAAGGCACACGCCCCCACATGTTGAAGAAGAAAAGTTCATATAAGACAAAGGATCAACAACAATTTTTTAAAATAAAAATTAAATATGGGTGCTATACCTATTTCTTATATAAATAATTTTTGAAAGCAAAAATATATACATATTTTATCAGAATTATTTATATGATATTTTTATGTAAATATTTTCTTTAAAACACAAAATATGTAAACACATTTTTAAAAATAAATTAAGATAAAACTTATCATCTTGCTAATCACTATACAAAATCTTAAAACAATTTATTTATTTAGTTTATAAAGAATTATATTAAAAAAATTAAATAACGAAAAACCTAAAATATAAATATTTTATTTTTTACCGATTAAAATATAATAAAAAGTAAAACAACTTAAATATTTATTAAGAAATGATAATAATTAATAATCTAGCAATGTCTTATTTAAAATAAATCAAGACTTGAAGTTTAGGATTATATAAGATGATGCAAAATTTCAATACACTAATAAAACAATAGCTTAAAGGTAAAGAGATGTGACGAACAAAAATAATAAAGGCTACTCGCCCTTCGAGACTCAAGGAACTTAACAAGAAAATTTTAAGCTTACTTGGTTGATGAACAATCTACATGATCGTAGTTTTGAAGGTGAGGAATCAATAGGAAAAGAAGAATCCCATTCAATATCGACGCATTTTATGGCCTTTCAAGAAGGAAAATGTCTTCAGCTCTGTCAAGCCAGGGCCGAATTAAAGGTCGGGAGCGCCCTAGGCAGTAGTTTGAGTGGACGCCCTCCTCACAAATTTAGTTAATAATTTTTTTCCACAAAGTAAATAAATAGAATATGTCTATATTCTTTTATTTTTAAATCTACATGATGGTCATAATAAAATAATAATAAAAATATATTAATAAATTATCACATAAGTATGAAAAATATTTTGTGGATGGAAAACATTAATCTTAGTGGATGCTCAGAATGCAAAAATTTAATATTTTATACAAGGCTTCTTACAACTCTGATTTAGCCATATCAAGTAGGTAACAGTAACTCTATCCTGAAATAAAGCACCATTTCTTTGCAAAGAAACAAAAACACTTATGTAGCTCCCATGGTTTTGTGAAGAGTCATATTTGGACTAGCCCTACGAATTCCTCCATAACAAAATAATAGAAATTTTCCCAAAAAATTAAGAATAGAAAATAAAATACTTTTTTCCTTCAATTATACTCACCTCTACTAGATACACCAGTGACATTATAAAAAATACATTAACCTTTTTCTAGAACAAACTGCACACCTACATAATCTAGAGCTACATCAAAGAATGGGTAACAATACCAACAAAATCATATGTGCTTATAAATATGTGATATTTTCTTTTACTTGCAAAAATATTACAAAACTTTTTATGTGTATGCGTGAAATTTATGTTACTATACAATAATATCTATGAATGGGCTGATCAATATTAAATCTTCACATAAATTATTTTAAAGTTAAGTTCTAAAATTAACTGACAAAAAGGAAATTTTTAGATTTAGGCGCCCCCTGACTGTTGGCGCCCTAGGCAATTGCCTAGTTTTCCTAAGGCTTAATCCCCCTCGTGTTAAGCACCGTGGTTAAGAAAAATGTCAAATAAGATTTGTTGTAATAAATGGTACGAGATTTGAAGAATTCTTAGAAGCACTATATTCTTCAAGTGAAATAAACAATCTAGAGGCTAAAAGCGCATTTAGAGATCATGGAGAGATAATCTCATAAGCTTGTTGTTCGAGTATATTGATTATAGATATCACGCCTCCAAAGTTCATGAGGCTGTAGAATCAATAAGAAAATCAAATCATAGAAAAGGTTCTAGTATAACAAATGTAGTGATAGGAAGAAAAACCTTTCTCCGTTAAACCCATTCGAGAATGCAAAAATGATTCAATCATGACTACTAACCTTCTGTGATGAACTCCTTCAATGGGTCTACATTACCTACGAGATGATTTTTTAGTTTAATCTCCATAAAGCGAGATCCAAAGAAGATGGATTTGAGTTTTTTTTATGTAAATGGGGACCATACTATAGGTACTTTATGATGGATTTCATGATCTTAAAATTTCAAACAAGAACAAATTGAAACACAATAAGAAGGTATAGAGAAATGCTCATGAATTTGAAGATTTCATTGATTATTCAAAAGTACAAATCAAGTTTTGTGGAGCTCCTAGTTACTCATATAGAAGGAAAAAGGAAAAAACGCATAACTCATAAAGAATTATAGGAAAAGAATTTTTACCTAGTGCACACACGACAAATGGTTTATAAGTAGCTCCTAATAATCTAGGCTATCAAAAAATCTATCAATTTGAACCTGATATAGATAGCAAGAAAGCTTCCCTAGATGCATATCCCATTGATTAGACAACATTACTCATTTCACCCTATGAGACCCAAATAAACTCTTTCCCGTCTATTAATGGACATAAATTTTAATTAATTGGAATAATTTTCTAAAAGAGAACCCAAACTGCAATTTCACATCCATTGTTTCTCCTAAGAGCTACTCCCAAGTGTGTATTCCAGTACCATTCACCACCTATGTTCACTAAAGAACATTAATATAATTCCAACTTCTCCAATAATAAACTTGGATGAAATCGATTTATCTATAAACTTACCCCGCTTGTGATCTCTAATTAAAATAAGCATTAAAATACTTGACAGATGATGACGCCTCCTGTTCCCTTCCGAATAAGGTGACCAATACCCTTCGTATTCGGATACAAAGCGAGCGTGAATGATGAAGCTTGTACTCTCTAGTAAAAATGTTAGAAACTTGAACACCGAGAGGGAGTGAATCAATGTTCAATTCAACCTTAAACGAAAACCAATCAGATTGATCACTTAATCAAGTAATGCACATCAAAAGAGAAATAAAAATCACACACACAGGAGACAATAATTTTTAAGTGAGATACCCAATTTCGGAGAAAAACCAATGAACCACAACACTATATGCTAAGCGGTTACAAAAAAATTGAGCTTCAAATCAATTGAATCTACAACTTAAATTCAATCAATAACTTGACAATTTGCACGCCACAACTTGCTATAAAGTAACCACTTTTTTATTAGGGCGACTGAGCTACAACTCATTAAGTACATAGAAATATGACCACACTTTAATTTGGATGTCAACATATCTTGTAGTGATCCTAAATTTTCAAAATATCCTTCTTAAAGTACCTACAATTTCATCAAGACCTCACCTCTACTATCTTTTCAATTGATGCACTCACTATTTTACAAAAATTTCATGTTAGTGCTCATTTTAAACTCGCACCATTTGCCCTAATTTTCCTTTTGATCTGCATGTTCTGAAATGTTTCTATCTCTCGAATGGATGAAATGAAGTTTTTATCTCCGTCTGTATACCATGAATTATTTGCAAGTTTCCTTGTCATGCCTTATTTTGAAGAAATCCCCAAATGTGCCCTAATTTTGCCCTAAATCTTTTCAATCTGCGGGCTCTACTATTTTTCTTGTCTTCCCGATCATGGATGCTCGAAAAATGTTCAAATTTCTTTTGTATGCCTTTGAAAATCCATTCCCATGGTCAAAAAATGCTTGGAGCCATGATTTACCTAGTTTTGTTTCAAAATTTTCCATCCTTAGCAAAAAAATCAGATCCTAGGTGTGAACTGGTAAATTTCTATGTTTTTGACGGTCTGATGGGCATCTTTTACCTATCAAATTCTACCTCGAATTCGGTAGATACGTGGCCTCTTTTGATTGGTTGAGGGACGACAGATAAATGTTTTGAACTTATCACTTTTTGCTATTTTGGCAAGAGGGAAAATTTTGTCCCATGGCTCCGCTAAGTTCTGATTGGTTCTTTTAGTGCTTATGTGGCTTCTTCTAATTGGATGAGGAGGAGTGACGGGTTTGTTTTAAGTGGCAGGGAAAATTTCTTATTTTTTCCCTAAAAGTGTATACGTGTTCATCTCCAATTGGTTGCGGGTGGGCGGGTCCTTTTTATGCCTTAAGGCATTAAGGAAAAAGAGTAAAAGGTAAAATAAATGCTTAAGGCCCCACAGCCAATCAGAACAATAAATGGAACCTTTGAAAATTCAAAATGCAAATGGGTGGGCCATCAGAGGAATTTAGAACTTTTAACTTTTTGTGAAAAGGGTTAAAGTTATAAAGAGAATTTTAACTCCATAGCCAATCAGAGAGAGACACACGGAACAGTTGAAAAGTCAAAGGATAGGGAAGTGGCTGGCAGAGTACTTTGTGTTTTTTTGGATTAGAAAAAGGATTAAGATTATAAATTGAACCGTACCTCCACAATGAATCAGCAAAGAACACGTGCTTTGAGAGGTCAAAAATTAGGGAAGAAGAGCGCCAGGGGAAATTTGGAATTTTGACCTTTTCGTGAAAAGAAGTTAAAGTTGCAAAATGGACTTCAAGTCCATAACCAATCAGAAAATGACACGTATCAAATTTAAAAAGTCAAAGCAAGGACGCGGGCCGCAGAGGTCTTTGAAACTTTTAGCTTCATTGTAAAAGGAATAAAGTATAAAAGAGAGTCATGGCCCCACAATGAATCACAAAAGAACACGTGGCAAGATCAGAGGTAGAGGTGCGGGACCTTGGAGAAAATTGGATTTTTTTCCTTTTTGAGAAATGAAGTATGACAAGTAAAACACAGCCCCACAATGAGTCAAGGTGAGGAACAGAGAAAAGTGTCAAAATTTTCCATTTTCCCAAAATGTTATAAAATGTTAAAAGGTGGTCCAAGGCCCATTTTGAATCATATTTTTCCATGTGGCTAGATCTAATTAAAAGTTGTAAAAGTGGCCCCAGGATAGTTTCAAATCAAATTTCTCCACATGGACGGCTCAGATTAAAAGATGAAAGGGAAAGATCCATGATAGTTGTGCATTTCATTTGATTTTTTTGCCATTGGAGCTCCAAGATGTTTGGAGATGTGATTTTTGCATCATTCTTCATCAAATTTTGATGAATTTGTGTCATTTTGGTCTGCAAGGTGTAATTGAATAGTTTTGGAGGCTCAATTTGTAAATTGAGGTGCAAATTTAAGCATTTGAGGTGGATTTTTCTTGAGCTTGTGTAAAAATGCAAAATGCCAGATCCAAAAGTTGCAAAGGAAAAATTTAAGAAGGGAAAAGGTGAAATGATGAAGGAAAGGGGGTCTGCATGTGTAGAGGATGAAAAACATGCTCCCAGTTGAAGAAATGATGGAAATATTTGCAATGATTCACCTTTTAGAAACACCTGGCAACTTTTGGACGTGTTTCTGTTAAACGTCCCTTTCTGTGAATCATGATGGAATTTGTAACAAAATTGATGCTTAGGATATTATTTTCTTGGGAAATAAGGCTTAGATGTAATAGAATGTTATATAATGCATGTTTTTAGACATGCAAAAGGTCGGGTTAAATTTCATGAGAAATTTTTGAGAAAATTCATCTTCTGAGAAACCCATCTGAGATACCTAGTTAATTTCTTTTATGTTATATTTTCTATCATGTCAAGTTGGTTGCAAATGTATATCCATTTAAAATATTTGAGATTACTGTTGAAGCTCTCCCTGTTGATGAATCCAAGCAATATTGAAATTAAATTATGTTCAATCTCTAGAAAATTTGTGTCTGCTTATTTGAGAATGTCTACAAATGGTTTATCTCGTTTCTATTACAATCTTACATTGAAATCTAGGTGATGTCATCCTTTTGATGGTTTAGTGGCATTTTCAATTTCATTTATTAGAAGAGATTTCACCTGGTAATGAAATAAACAATTTAAAATCACTTTACCTTCATTTGTTGACAGAGATTGTTTTTAAGTCTTTGGGTGTACCTTAGGCATGATTGATTAGAGATTTTGTTGTTTAATTGAGTCTTTTAACTTGAGCCTTTGTGCTAGATTCTCAAAGATTATGTGAAAACGTGTAAATTTGGGCCTCCATTGATGCACACCTTCTAGTTGAAGGAATGTCTTAACTATTCTGAAGCTTTCTGTTGTTAAGTTGTCCATTGTTGTGAATTTTCTCAAAGATCTAGACAAAGTTCAATTTATCTTGCTT
This sequence comes from Taxus wallichiana var. yunnanensis, assembly GCA_018340775.1. NCBI lineage: Eukaryota > Viridiplantae > Streptophyta > Pinopsida > Cupressales > Taxaceae > Taxus > Taxus wallichiana. The sequence continues at coordinate 377,602,541 of CM031242.1, read as the reverse complement.
AATATCCCACCAAGAAATAATTTAAACAACAAATCCTACTCTGTACTACCCTTTTTTTCCTTGTATATCCACAAAGGAACGAGATCTATTTACTAAAAGATGTAGAACAATCAGGATTTCATAATTTCTTGATAAGCTTAGCCTTGTTTTGAAAGTATCTCCATCTTTTCAAGTGACAACTCTTGAGAGTTAAATTATGGAGTATTGATCATACTTTCCCATGGTTTTCTTTAGAAATTTTTTGCAAAAGAAGGATATCTCCATCTCCTTCATCAAACAAATGTTAGACTAAGGGTCCTCTCACCCCGGTGAGGATAGGTTGAATCCTCTTGAAGGTGTTATCCATCTCTCCATAATTTGAGTGACAAAGGGCTAGTTAGATCTCATCGCTAGCTACAAAATGACATACATCATGATCTATTTATCTCTAAGATCCATGTCAAATCTATGATGCTACTCAGCTTGAAAAGGAGAAAAAAATTGGATACCAACACTCATGGTACCGTTGTCGGGGACTCTTTGAAGTATTTTGAAAATGCGGTACATACAAACCACAGTAATAATTATTACATGTTTTCGTGCTAATACATTGCTGAAACATCATTATCTATTCAGATCTGTAAGAATTTTTCAAAGTTGTAAGTTCTGAGTGTAATATTTCCATCTTATACAGTTATTACACTAAAGTTTGTATCATCATTGACAAATTTGAGTAGAAGAAGATCAGATCTTTTAAGTTTTTCTTTAATATGATATTGATAGACATTTGATAGGTCTATCATATTCCATTTGCTCAAACTAAGGTGAAAATCCTTAGTTGTGATTCCATGTTGTTTAAATTCTTAATAAATGCCGGTGTCTTAACATATATCAAGTAAGATTTGTCATTAATTTCTACAAAGTGGAAGGAAGAAGATATTTTTTTGCAAGGACCCTAGTAGAAGGTTATTTTATGAGTTTTCAAAGTCTAATTTAGAAGGAAGAAGAATTTGGAAGGTTTTTGGAGATCAAGCATCAAGGAAAGAGATCTCCATTTATGAAACTGATCAACCTGTGATTGAAGATTGTAATACATCCTCAAGTGAATCTAAATCAGGTAGTCTCTTTGTTGAATTGAATTCTCCATCTGGAGAGGGGCCTTCATTTGTATTTGAAAAATTTACTTCTCAATATGCCCCTGTATTTTCCAAATCTAATAGAGTTTTCCAAGAAACAGAGCCTTTAGAGGGTAGTCATTCTGAGAATTACATCCCTGTACCACACAAACTTCTCACTCCTCATCAGTTTGCATCTCCTCCAAGGTCACCTCCTCAAAATAATATGGCTCAACCTCCACCTAGACCTCCATTTTTTGTTAATAATTTTTGTTCCATCAATTTTAGAGGTATGCCTGGCTCTCCAAATGTTTTCCCACAAGATGTAAGAAATATATTGCCTAAGTTTAAAGGAAATAATGCAATCACTCCCGATCAACACTTGAAGCTCTTTTTCAATATGATGAAGGACTTTGAAATAGAATTTGAGGATGTGTACATTAAATTTTTATCCATAATCTAGAAGAAGATGCAAGGGACTGATCTAAATCTTTTCCAAATAATTCCATCGATTCTTGGATATAAATGAATAATTATTTTAGATTGCACTATGGTGACAAAACAAAACCTAGGTTTCTTTTATCGAGTTTGAAAATATTAAGAAGAATCCTAATGAATCGGTGCATGATTTAAATACAAGATTTAAAAACCTTGAGAATACTACCTTCATATTTGATGCCATGTGATGAATCATGTCCGATAAAGACTTTAGATGCATTTTATAAGAAAGTTTCTTACTATTTTAGGGATAAGAGCCTTGAATCTTTGAGGAAGGGATTTACCATGGCCCTACGAATTGAGAACAACATTAAATAAGTTGGAAAACCTCCTAAGATGAAGGGTGTTAAACTAATGAACACAGAGAAACCCTAATCAAGTAGGGTTGTAGATCTTGAGGAAGTTGTAAAGACTTTGGCCGAGCTATCAAAGAAATTTCTTACAAGCTAGCTAGAGTAGAGAAAGGAATTGGACAAGGTTCCAAAGGTCAACATAGTTAACAAGGATAAGACATATTTACAAATCATCCTAGAAATGATCAGAGATCGATGATGACAGAGGTAAAGGACTCATGGGAGCTAGACAACTCCAAGCTAGGGAAAATAGAGTAGTTCCTGATCCTCTAAATGCCGAGTTGTTGTTATTGAAGAGGCAAATGAAATTTATTGGTGTGACAAATATTTCTAACCCCACCCGCCATGTGAAGTAGATCAGCATGTTGAAGAAGCTTATGATGATGATGCATGCATGCTGGATTTCTCTAAAAGCTCACAACAAGGAGAAACTTCAACTAAAGTAATAAGTGCAAGAACTGCTATAAGTTTTTTTATTGCATTCATTGGGTACCTCTTCTTCCTCATGTTGGTATCCAAATTTATTCTCCCTTTCAATCCGAGAAGAAAAATAGATTGGACATGGAGCTTAGAGACATATAGATCATAGTGTGTGTCATTTTGTAGCTGGGGATGAGATCTAACTGGCCCTTTGTTACTCAAATTTATGGAGATATGGATAACACCTTTAAGAGGATTTGACCTGTCCTCACTACTTTAGGTTGTGCCTCTTCGACCAGGGTAAGAGGACCCTTAGTGTAACCTTTGTTTGATGAAGGAGATGGAGATATCCTTATTTTACACAAATTAAATGAAGAAAACCTTGGGAAAATACGGTCAATACTCCATGATTTAACTCTTAAGAGTTGTCACTTCTAAATGATGGAGATACTTTCAACACATAGCTAAGCTTTTATGAAGACATTATGAAATCCTGATTGTTCTACATATTTTAGTAGGTATATTTTGTTCCTTTGTTGATACACACAAAAAATAGGGGAAGTTAAAGGGTGATTCATGGATTTTGAATAATTTTGGTGGGAGATGAAGGAGGATAAAGTTGATTATACTATATCTTTGAATGAACTTCACAACAATGAACAACTCAACAACAGAAACCTTTAGAATAGTTAATATGTTCCTTCAACCAGAAGGTGTGCTTCAATGGAGCCCCAAATCAACACATTTTCACATAATCTTTGAGACTCTAAGATGAAGGTTCAAATTGAAATACTCAATTAAACACCTAAGGTATACCCGAAGACTTATAGACAATCTTTATCAACAAATGACATTAAATTGATTTTAAATTTGTTTATATCATCGAAGATGAAGGCTCTTATTGAAATGAAATTGCAAATAGCATAAAACTATTAGAGGGACAAGTTCCTATGTGATTTCACAAATATTACAATGTAATATTGTAATAGGAAAGAAAGAAACTATTTGCGAGACATTCTAAAACAAAGAAGACACAAATTAATTTAAAAATTTCTTAGATTCATTAGCTTGGGAAAGATTCTAGACCAATCTTAGTAATTTTCAATGGCTATACATCTCGTAGCCAACTTGACATGAAAGAAAATCTAACACATAAGAAAATAACAAAGTTATCTCACTTGGTCTCTCTCAGGAAGACGACTTTCTCAAATTGTCCTCTTAAGAATTTAACCTCTGAGAATTTGCAAGATTATTCTCATTGCATTTATACATTTTACTTACTCAAATTCCTCCCCAAAAGAGAAGAATATTCTAGGGACCTTTTCTTGTTACCAATTTTCCTCAAATAGTTATATTTAACAAATTCATATCGAAAGCTGCCAGTGGACCTATTGTGAACTGATCACATTTCTTAGGCCCTCGACCAATGACTAGGATTCCATGGCACAACCTTTTTGGGAGACCTTCTAATCATTATGATTTTGTCATGTGAGAAATCCCGTTTTTAATCATTTTCCAGGCTCTGCATTTGGATCCAATAGATAATCCTTTTTTGCTCTCAAGGCAACACCTTTTTCATCTTTTGCCTACAAATTTCATCACTTCATCATTTTCCCTTTCTTTCCTCTACAACTCTTTCCCTCATCCATCTCATCTAGTAATTCCCATTTTTGCAAGTTCCTGAGAAATTCCAACTTCAAAATATTGACCTTAACAATCCTTGGACATATGAATTAAGTTCGAATCCATCAAATGGAACTTTACAGATAGAGATGAAAAGGAATTTCATCAAAGAACGATGAAAAATAGTGCATATTCACGTCTCTAGGAGTCTTGGAGCAAAAATGGTAGAAAAAGACACAATGCACAACAACCATTGATTCTACCTCTTTTCCACTTTATATCATAGTCATCCATGTGTTTCCTTGGCATAACTACAAAGGAGAAGCATAGAGGCAACTCCCAAACAAGCGGGCCTTCTACGTGCCCTGGGCCCAAGAAAAGTGCCTTTTGGCATTTGAAAAGTCTTAGTGTAGAAAGGATCCAGTGGAATCCTCCACATGTCTTAATGGCACACTTTGAGATGGTCCCCAAAAGCAGAGAACCCAAACAAGCGTGCGCTCAACAAATGTCATAGCCTAACAAAGTTTTCTAAAACCTTTAAGGTTCAATGGAAGGCACCATGTGTATAGGGTCTCGAGACATTTTTCTTTGGCCATGAAAAAGTCCAAGCAAAGGGAAGAGTGAATGGAAGCCTCCAAGTTTCCTACCTGGTTCTTCTTCGAAATAAAACCTATGGGCTGGTCCCGAAATAGGCACGGTCCCTCCACATGTCCTAGGCCTTTCAAAATTACTTTGAAAAGTTTAAGTACAAAGTAGAGATATTGGAAGCCTCCACATGTCTCCCTATCACAATTTTTAAGGTGGGACCCTGAGGCAGATCCTCAAATGACCTTCCCATATAAATGCCTACCATACTTACCCTTATCTTCATGCCCGCTATCCCATAAAAGCACAAGATCCCCAATGCTAAATGGGAGTTACCTTCTTGTCAAATAAATTCTTCAAGTTTTCTCGAACTTCACATCTTTCGCTAATGGGATGCCCTTCATTCTTCATCTAACTCAATAATTTTATTGATTCGAGGATCATATTTACTAACTTCTTGATCTTCAATTTGTTGATCAAACCTGGAATGAAGCCAATTACAAGTGAAGGGGCAGCAAAGCTTGAGTTCCATATACCAACTCAAATGGGATTTTACTAGTGGCTCTCTTGACAAGTTGATTCTATCAAGCAAAACAACAAACTTCAGTTGCTCACCCCACTTCTTTTTGTTTAGCTCTAAGGTTCTTCTAATGATATTCAACATTTTTTTATTGCTGGACTCACCTATCCATTTCCTTGGTGATTGTAGTTAGAAGCATATTTCAAATTAATTCCATATTCCTTGCACATTACCACCAAAGGTTTAGCTCTAAAACTTATGGCATTATCAGCAACAATCTTTACTGGTACTCCAAATCTACATATGAATTGATTTACCATGAAGTCCATGATAACTTGGTGTGTTGCCTTCTTGGTGGGGATTGCTTCCACCCACTTAGTGAAATAATCACTGGCTACAAGAATCCATTTATGACCGAAAGCTTTGGAAGGGTCAAATATTTATCCAATAAAATCCATTCACCATTTCTTAAATGGGGCTTCAACTAACACAAAGTTGCAAACGAAGGGATCCCAAAACTTTCATTCTTTAAGAAAAATGCTGGAAACTTTCACATTTCCTAACCAATAGAGTTGTATCTTTGAAGAGAGTTGGAAACCAATAATCCACCCACAAGATTTTATGTTGTAACTCTTCCAAAGAGAATTTCCCCCATAAACTCCTCCATGGAGATCAAAAATTATTTTGGGGTCGTAATCTTCAGTAATGCATCTGAAAATAACTCCCTTTGGGTTCTTCCAAACTAACCCAAAATTAGTAATAACATATTTCGAGAGGCTAACTTAAGAGCTATTTTCTAATTTTTACTCAAATATTCAGTGGCATCATAGATGTCCGAGATAAAAGACTATACCCTTGTACCATTAAGAACTCACAAATTTTTCAAGGACATCCACCCTTTCTCCTTCTACTTCATTCTCCTCAATAGTTTGCAAGTTGCTCTCAGCCTTAAGTTTAGCTAGGCCCAAACCTCTTACCAATTTTGTGGTTCCGATATCCATGTCATACTCCCCTGCAACTTGTTCCCCATATGCACTTTTTTTGAGACCTCCATCTTTGATAAGATGTCTTTAACCATGGTGTGGGGAACATAAGAAACAACTTTAGAGATCAAGATGTAGGGTCTGAAAACCTTTGTTTCTTTCACCAAGGAAAATGCTTGCTTCTCCATGATGGTGTACTTTATCTCATCTCCTCGCAATGCCCATCGAAAAGGAAATGGGTCTTTCAGCCCCTTCATCATCCTTCTACAACAAAATAGAAGCAATGGTGTTTTTGAAGAAAAAGAAAACATTTGAAAATGTTTCTAGTAATTTGGGGCTACCAAGACAGGGGCATGCTTTAATTCTTATTTGATCCCGTTGAATGCTTGAATAGAAACTTCTTCCCATTTGATAACTTGGTCCTTCTTTAGCATGATAGTAATGGGGATGGTCAACTCAACAAAGTTAGACATAAATATTATGATAAAGTTTATTTGTCCAAAGAAGGATTGAATTCCCTTCTTAGTTCTTGGAATTGGAACCTTCTTGATGGCCTCCACTCTCTCTAGATCAATCATGACCCCTCCTTTTTGATACAAATGCGACCAATCAACTTTTCCTTTTGCACTCCAAAATGGCAATTCTTGGGATTCAATGAAATGCCATACTCTCTACATATTAACAACAATCTCTCCAAGTGTTGCAAGTGATCATCTCTTTTCTCGGAAAAATAGTTACATCTTCTTGATAAACAACAACGAAATCATTAATATAACCAGAAAATGCTACATCCATTACTCATTAGAAAGTTTCTCCAGCATTCATTAAGCCAAAAGGAATCCTTATATAGACATAAGTTCCCAAGGAATGGTAAGGGTAGTCTTTATTCTTCTGAATCCTTCACAACAACTTGATTATAGACGGAGAAACCATCCAGAGTAGATAACAATTCTAAACTAGTTACCAATTGTAGCATATTCTCTATGTTTGGCAGAGGGTAATTATCTTTCAATGATGATTTATTCAAGTTCCGGAAGTCTACGCATAGCCTTATGTCACCATTATTTTTCATGACAGAACTAAGTTTTTAACCCAAAAGGAGTACCTTGTGGGCTAAATGATCCCTCCATCCCTCAACTTCTTCAATTTTTCTTGCATCTTCAAAGAAATCAGTAGATTGAAAGGCCTCTATTTTTCCTAAAAGGATTGACATTAAATTCAAGAGGAATCTCATGTTGGAAAAATCTTCTTTGTATGCATTTAACTCGAGTAAGACCAAACTAGGTAGTCTTGATATTTCTTCGCAATTATAGATAGGACTACTTCTCTTCCTCTTTGAGACCTCGCTTCCTAATAAAAATTTATGTGGTTTTTCATTTATTCATGCTCTTCCAAATCTCTTGAAACTGACATAATTATTTTAATAATGCAATCAACATCATCAAGTTTGATTCAAGAGCCACCAAACCTCTAGGAATCATGTTTGTATTCAGTTGGATGATGTCTTTGCAAAAAAATGTTTCCTTTCCTTCAAAGAACACACACCATTAGTTCCCAATATATATTTTGGTCATCAAAGTCACCTTAGTTTTGCATAAACGATTTCACCGGGCATCATCATCAAACACTTGCCAATTTTTAATGTTATCGGGATAGATGGCCTTCTTAGTATTTCAACATCATACTCACAAAATGGACACACCATACAATTCTCAAATCTAAATCCTAGCACTACTGTTAACTTTTCTACAACAACATTAAACTTTCTATCATGGTGCACAATATTAAAAGATTCAAACATTTCAATCAAATCCTAGACTACATGCTTGTATTGTTTCATTCTCGATTTTAGGTAGCATACAATTTTCTAATTTGCTTGACAATCAATTATGAATCCCCTTTGACAATGATATCCTTTGTACCATATTTACATGCAATTTTCAAGTCTAATCACAATGCTTCATATTCAGCAATGTTGTTAGTGCATTCAAAGTTGAGTTTGAAAGAAAAAAGAATTCTTCTTGGCCTTGAGAAATCATAACAATTCCAGCACCATTTCGGACCTTGGAACAGGATCCATCAAATAAAAAGGTCCAAGGTAAACTTAATTTTTCAAGACATTTACATTGATCAATCTTATTTTCTTTGCCATCAGCAAACCCCACAAATTTATCTGCATCTACATCAGCATACAACACTTCATAAGAAGCATTATTGGGATCTTTAATAAGGTACAACATCTCCTTCTCTCCATACAAATTTACAAGGCTGCCTTCAATTGAAATGGTGGCAAAAGACACATCCATCTAAACACTTCCACCAATACTTGCAGCCCACTTCATTGATAATATCATTCCCCATTTGGTAGGGCAAAGTGAACAATTACAACATCAAGTTTCAAGTTCTTACCCGGATAAGCTGCAAGTTTTACCATCAAACATTTTACACATCCTATAACGAAACCTCTCTAGAATCCATTGCAATACACTTACCATAAAATATTGTCTCTTTAATGTTCAATTCATTCATGACTTCTAAGAATAACATTGCATGATGCTCTGAATAAAACATACAATTGTGCAACAATCTATATTTAATAGTCAATGTTGTAAAAATGGATCAATATTTAATTGAGACTCAACAAAAGATGTTCCTAAGTAAAATTTAGGTGGTTAACCTATCTCCTCTAATTCGATGGTTTTCTAGGTTTGCAATGGTTGGAGGAGGAGTATTTACATTGTATATATTTCTACCTTGGGCACTCCTATCTTCCTCCAATCCTAGATACTCAAAATCTCCTTTCTTATGCTCAAGAATCCTAATCAGTTCAACAATTGGGACATAAATATTGATCGAATCAAGACTTGGACAATGTCATAGGGAATTTATTTGGGCAAAGCAGCTTTTGGAGAAAGGTTGAAAAACTCATCGAGATGACACAAGATTTTTAACATTTTGGGCATGGGTGGGAACATGAGTTCTACTTGAGAAAATAGGGAATTTTCTAGATACATATTTCTTTGGAGCCTCTTTTGGGACATTGGTGAGAAGCTGGGGTCTTTGGTTTGGCTTGAGGCCCTTCCCATTTAACAAATTTACTTCTTGTGTTATAATCCTTTTCTTGGGAAACAAAAACATTCATTACTAGTTGTCTATCCTCCTCTTATGGGATTAATCCATCATATTTATTAATTATTAGAGCTCTTAGGTACTCAAAATCATTACTAAGACGTTCAAAATATTGTACCATATCTATTTGTAAAGCATGAGAGGGAGGAAGAAGAGGTACCGGTGAATGTAGTCCCAAAAATTACAGGAGTTCTTGCACTTATTACCTCAGTTGAAGTTTCTCCTTTATAAGAGCTTGTAGAGTAGTCCACCATGTATGCATCATCATCGGTGTTATCATCATCATCGGCTTCTTCAACTTGTTGATCTATTTCACATAGTGGGTAGGGTAAGAATCATTTGACAAAGAAATCCATTTGATCTCGTATTGAAATCATGCATCGATTCATTAGGATTCTTTTTTATATTTTCAAAGTCTAATAAAAGAAACATAGGGTCTGCTTTTATCACCATACTACATTCTAAAAGCATTTTTCATCTTTGTCCACTAGTCAATGGAATATTCTGGAAAATACTTATACTAGTCCCTCGCATCTTCTTCTAAATTAAGGATAAACAACTTAATGTATACATCCTCAAATTTTATTTCAAGTCCTCCATCATATTGACAAAGGGTTTCAAGCACGATCACCAGTGATTGCATTATTTCCTTGAAACCTAGGCAATTTGTTTCTTACATCTTTTGGCACAACATTTGGATAGCCAACCATACCTCTAAAAGATGAAAGGGCAAGAACAACGAGAGTTGTGTATTTCATTTGAATTTTTCGCCATTGGAGCTCTAGGATGTTTGGAGATGTGATTTTTGCAGGGTTCATTTTAAGACACCCCTATAAAATTGAAGGTGGAAAATACCTGGCGAATATCCCCGTAACCAGTTTCAGCGAAAGGTGAATTTGACAGTATTCAAAAACAAAATTTTCACCTGGTTTTTCATGGCTCCATCAGTGACGCGCGACAACAAGACGTCAATAACCACTCCTGAAACACGTCAATGGAACGTCAATAGTCTAGACTGACGCACGTCACTGGCGCGACACTAGTTCGTAATGACGCACGACGCCGGCTCCTCCCAATGACACGACACTGGATCGTAATGACGCGCGACATTGTCTCCTACTGTCGCGCGTCAGTGTCTGGTAATGACGCGTGACACTGCCTCTTACTATCGCGCGCCATGGACCTTAATGACATGCATCATTTGATCCTACCACGACGCGTGTCATCGCTCCTATCGACGCACGTCGCCTAGGACTGTTGTCATGCATCGCATTAGACTTTCGTTGTCGCACGTCGCCTAGGATCGCTATCGCGCATCGCCTAAGACCTTGACGTTAAATGCGTGACACTGTACACTAATGACGTGCGTCTCTGTCTTCTATTGACGCGTGTCGCCTGAACCTGTCGACGCGCATTAAAGGTCTTAGCTGACGCGCGACAATAGGAGGAAGTGACGCGCGTCAGTAGGGGACAGTGTCGCGCGTCACTAGGAGCCAGTGTCACGTGTCAAAGGTCTTAGCTAACACGTGACAATAGTCTAGATGACGCGCGTCAATAGTAGCCAGTGACGCGTTAGTAGGAGCAAATGACGCACGTCAATAGGGGCCAGTGACGCCCTATTTAGCTTATAAATACCCTTGTGCCGCTCATTTTCTCATTTTCATTTTCCCATTCTTGAATTTTTACAGGTCTAAATCATTGTCAAAGATGCAATTACAACTATAATGTCGACTTCACATGCTTCCCATTTGCAAGTTCAACAAGAAAATCAAGAGAATCCAACTCAATCAATTTCGAAGATCAACTACAGGAATCCCTTATGCCCTCACATCCATACGGCTTTAAAGATGTCTTCAGAATATCAAGATTTGATGGAAGAGTGTGAATTTACAGGGCTCGTTAATATGCCCCATTTCGAAATAGATCCAGATATTTTGAATTACCTTCTGTCATGCTACAATTCAGAGGACGGTATTTTTTATGTGACTCTGAACGATGGCCAAATGTTCCAATTCACTATTGAAGCAAATGACATCCATCGGTTTACGGGCCTTCCTTTCAGAAATTTACCAATTGTTACAACCAAGGCAACACTCCTGGAAGAAGACAAGAAATTTCTCGAATCAACGTACGGTTTCCATGTTGATTGTAAGTATAATTCGTTTTAATTCATATTTTTTATTGTTTTTTATTCTGATACAATTTGTTGTTATAAATTTATAGTAATTTTCACTGTTTCACATTTGCAGCCCATGTCAATAAATCCAGGCGTGGTGTAGATACACAATCAATTGCACACCACTTTCTTGCTGCACTTATTTCATTTTTTCAAGCCAGAATTGTTTTGCAGGGTCGCCAAACAAATATACCAAATTGGGCCATCGCATACATTTGTGCCACTATCTCAAAATGACAATTCGATTGGTGCACATATCTATCCAAAAAAATAAGAACTGACATAATAAATTCAAAACTCTCAGATAAACATTTCATTTATTCAACAAACTATCTCCTTGGCTTCTACTATGAGGCAATTTTAAAAGATAAAGAAATTCCTACTTGCTCTCGTGAGGCTTTGAAGAAATTCTCAATTCTATTTGAAGAAACAAGGTATAAACTATTTAGTTTGTAATTGTATTTCAATTTTTGACATTACAAAGGTATAGTTATTAAAACTTAAATTTTAATGTTTTGCAGAGAAGATATCTTGAAGCCCTTCCCGAAAAAGAAGTTATCGAAAGGAAGAGGCCAACAACACGCGGAGGCTTGAGGGGGACTCCCAATTTGAAATGGAATCTCACTCCTCTCCAAAACCTCAACAGTTTGAACTCGCGTTAAACGCCGAGAGAAGTAATACATTCTCATATATTATTTACAAATTCCAAAGTTGCATATTTATTTTTCAATTTAAATTTTAACCAAATGAATTGACATTATTTAATATTGATGAATTGCAGGGACTTTGGAACCTTCTTCCCCAACTCACTCCATACAGTCGCATGCATTCATATCTTCTGAACAACCACTGAGCACAACTCCTACAAGCCACCCGTAGACCGAGAAAAACAACCCCTCGACAACAAGGTACAACTTTTCTATAGTACGTTTAATTTCGTAGTTTTGACTTTATGAATTGTTTTAATATTTTTCATTTTTTCTTGTACTTTTCAGCATATGTCAGTCATGATCAAACCACAGCACCGACACCCACTCAACCATTAATTTTTAAAATGCCAACCAGAGGAACAGTGAAAAAGAACATTGGTAAACGCATGCCTTTTGCTTCCGGCCCCTAAAGTGGGACACTAAACCTTGCCTCCTCGTTTGAATTCCAACTCTATCACTTGGTGGCTTGCCCAGGCAACGGGCATATCTATTTTGAACAATATAAATTTAGATGAAGATTATTTGGGCATTGATAGCAATGACCCAACTGGTTTTTTTGATACCCGCGAGATGATTCAAGACCAAAGGTAGTACTTCAAATTTCAATTTTAATATGCTTTAAAATTTTAATTACATTCTGATTTAAATTTATTTATCTAAATCTTGATTAATTTTTTTCAAAACAGGTTAGCCCACCCAAAGGCAGAAACAAGGAGCAGTTGATCTTGGTGAAAGCCCCCATTCTTCTCCAAAGAAGATCATCTCGCATCGATTCGAGATAGTGAGCGGTTGCCACGTTTTCCTTTGGATAACTTAATTGGTAATGATTGTCAATCCCATGTCGGTGAGTTTATTATTCCTCATATCCAATAGCTTATAGAATGGGAGAAAAGTGCTAAATTTCTTATCAATGAGATTATTAGTCGTTATGAAAATTATTGGCAACGGGATAGTTATAGTTTTTATGCCTGATCCGTAATCAACTCGCGAAGATGGATTCCTTACTTACCCAAGTAAGATGTGGGACTGTCACGTTTAACAACAACTATAAAGATGACATTTTAGATAAGGCACTAAAAAAATTGGAAAATATTAGTGCCGAGGCCCAGGCATATTTTAACAAATGGTCCAAGGACAAGGATTTGGTATCAATCGCAAATGCCGAAAGAGATAGAGCGGTTGTAAGTACTATTACATTTAAACAATCATTCTTGTTAATTTGAAATTTTGAATTTACATTAATATTTTGAATTGACATTACTCTTTTTGTGTAGTTGAAATATGAAAATTTGAAGAGTCAGGCGAAGGTTTTGCAAGTTCACTTGGAAACAACAAAGAACAGCTTATCCACAGCAAAAAATTTGAAGCAAAATATTGTTTTGGTTAACAAACAAAACAATACACTAAAGTGGATAATTAAAGAGCATGGTCTCGACCCTGACATATTATTCAAAGCCAAAGCAGCTGCTGATCCAAATTTTTTGTCACATGGAGATGCAACAAATCAAGAAGAAAGAATTATAAAAAATCTGGATAGTGCTGCAGAAGATCTTATAAGTTCAGGGGTTATTTCTGGTGTTGGGGAAAGAGGTACATCCACAGTGGAAGAAGCCATTGGGGAAGAGAGTAGAGTAGAATTGTATAAAGAAAAAGAGGGTTTTGAAAATTAGAAACTTTTATTATTGAGGAAACTTTAAATATTGAATTTGAAAACTTCTACTATTGAGTATGTACTATGGTATTTGAATTTAATTATATGGATTTATATAAAGTCTTTAATTTTAATTGCATTAGATGGTGATTATCATGAATTATATGTATGTTTCTTGTTTACTTGCGTTGTCATGAATTGTATGTGGACGTAGATGATGAATGATGATAATTGATAATTAATGATAGATGATGATGAAAGACGATGATCAATTTAATGTGTATAATGTAAAATGTAGTGCCTAAATATCTTGTGGGACTTTAATTATCTTGAAAATTATGTTTTTGGGAAAAAATAGCAACTAAGATTTGAAGCAGATCTTTAGGATTTCTCCTTAATAGACTTATGGTGTAGGAAAATTCTATTTTAAAGAGATTCACCTCTATATAAGTGCATAATCTCTCATTAGAGAGGTTGTTTGACATCCAAAATAGTCAAGACCATTTGTCAGAAAATAACGTTTTGCTGGAAACAATCAAGACCATGGTTTAAAAGATATGGTTTTGTTATCATGGATATTGTTTTGTGTAGAGTAGATTGACAAGTTGCTGTAAATAGTCAAGGTTATGGAGGCTAGATTAACCAAAGTTGGAATAACCATGTGATTAAAAGATAGGTCAAGCTCGATATAGAACTTTGAAGTTTAATGTAAAACATATAAGGTTCTTATCATGAAGATTAGTCTGTATAGATCAAGTTCATAGGTTGAAGAATCCTATCATTTTTTAATATTTGATAAGGGTGAAGAATAATTGTGGATTAGAACTGGGAGGCTATAAGTTGGAATAATTTTGAGTGTGTAAGAAAATATTGAAGGTTGTAAACTAGATCATAGCAAACTATGTGTGTAAGTATTTATGTAGAGCCTTGAAGAAGGCACACTACATTTGCAGGATAGTTTGAAGAAGGCACACTACAATGTTCTAGTCAGTTTTATTACTAGAAAGGATTTTTATTAGATAAAGACTCTGTCAAGTTGATTTAAATAGTTGTGATTAGTGTAGATTTGGGTGGGTGACTATAGGATATGGAAGATAGCATTAGAATTGAGTTTGAATAACTTCGTGTTAGAGGATGATCATTATAAGTCTAAAAATAGATCTATTTCTTCATGGAGAAATCTGAAGAAGTGATGGATCTATGACAAAGCAGGGAATTTTAGGAAGAGTGTCAGGACTTATATTTATAATAGTATAATGTATTGTTTAATAGTTTATCCCATGAGTTAAAAAAATATATCAAAGGATTTTCCACATATAAAAATAAATTAAATATAATTCTAAGAAATTGGTAAGAAATTAAACATAATTGCAAATATCATAGGGTTTAGCTTACCTCTTGAGTATTAGATTGTGAAATCATCAAGGGTAACGTGCTAGCTCTTTGTTTTTCCTGACATTGTAGATAGAGGGGTGATTGCCCGACATTTCAGTGACCTGAGAAGTGCCAGAAACATCTTTAAATACATAGACCAACAATATCTTTAAATAAATGATAACAAGAGTTGAAAAAACGTAAAGTAACAAACAATAAGATGATGTTGAAGAAGATACCTATTTAAAATTGAAATCATCCCCGGTAATGTGCTAGATCTTTGTCTTAATAAAATTCAACAGAAAAAATGGATTAGTAGATAGATGGGTGAGTTGCCTGACATTGTCAGTCCGGAGAAGTAACAGCTTCCTCGGACGGATGTCAACCCACGTTTTCAAAAAATAAAATATTGTATTTAACTAAATGTAAATACATAGACATCTTTAATGATAACCAGAGCTGAAAAAAATGAATAGTAACAAACAATAAGATTAAGGGGAAAAAGATACCTCCTTAAAGTTGAAATCATCACTGCCACTGGTAATGAGCTATATCTGTGTTTCAAAAAAACCCAACACGAGAAATGGATTAGTAGATAGATGGGTGAATTGCCTGACATTTTTAGTATATAGAAATGTAACATCTTTAATGAAAACCAGAGCTGAAAAAATGAATAGTAATAAATAATAAGATTAAGGGGAAAAAGATACCTGCTTAAAGTTGAAATCATCACTTCCACTGGTAATGAGCTAGATCTGTGTTTTAAAAAAACCCAACACGAGAAATGGATTAGTAGATAGATGGGTGAATTGCTCGACATTTTTACTATATAGACTGTAACACCTTTAGGAAAACCCATGGTTAACCAAAACATGAAATGTGTATAGGAGTGTCTTTTAGTGCTTCATGCCAAATTTAATTAGATTTTGAAATGAGTATTTAAACTTATTCAAGTTTTTATAAAACTCGATCGCTTAGAAATGCAGACTAAACAACCTGTATTCTTAGCATCCAAGAAAAAATACAGTGCCTTCTTCAGATAAATCATAGAAGTTAATTTTGTATAGGATTCACATCTTGAGATATTGTAAAATGTTTTGGGGAAAATGGATCAGTATCAAAATATGTTGTATAGGATTCACATCTTGAGATTCTCTCTTCAGGACTGCTTCTTGGAGTGGTTGAATTAAAATATGTCTCTTTTTTTTTCAAATTTTTAAGGTGGTGCATATGATCATAGCTCAATAAGGTTGTTTACATATCATATTAGTTACAAGAATGAGGTTTGAAAGATACAATAAGGGTAAAGTGATCAAAATTGTTGTGTAACGGAAAGTTGTTTTTACTTTTTCTAATTATCATTGTTGAGCTGATGAAATACTTGGTTGACCATTGCAATGAGTATCAAAGTATAAAATTCCTGCTACCACCTTGTTTTGTTTTCCTTTGCTGAAGATACAATGTTCAAGTGTATGTTTGAAGACAATTTTCTTGAAGCTCCCCCATTTCTATGCCTTGAATTGATTAATCATGATCTTCTTGAAGTACAATTGATAAAATCAAGTGTCTCAAATATTGAAAAAAATTACAGCTCAACATAAAGTTCTCTGTGCAAGGTTGGATCATCTTAAAAAGGTAACATTGTGTAAATTTTGTCAAGAGTGCCTTACTGGTACCTCATCTCAAACTCAGTCTTAGCATATATCATGAAGTTTCTTTTTGAACTTATCAAACAAGACCCTATATCATCATCAAGTACACACCAAACACTGTTTCTTTGGTCTGGGGATAAATTTGAAGGCTTCATCTCAATTGGCTGCATTGCAAACATGAAGGGAATTTCCTCTAGAGCAAAAGAGGTGAAAACTTCGAATTCCATTAAATTTTGGATAAGAAATCAATTATTTGGTAGTCTCAGGCTTTCTCTGTGCATAAAGAGATCCATCTAGTCACTCATCACTCCTGACGCGCGTCAATGGAACGTCAATGGTCTTGACCGATGCGCGACACTCCCCGCTATTGACGCGCGTCACTGGCACCTAATGACTTTTAGCACTAATGACGCGCGCATCGCACACCTAATGACGCGCGCATCGCGGCTCGTAATGACGCGCGTCACTGGCTCTTTTTGACGCTGTGTCACTGTCTCTTTTTGACGCGCATCGCTAACTCCTATTGACGCGCGTCACTGGATTCTATTGACGCGCGTCACTTTCTCCTATTGACGCACGTCGCTCACTCCTATTGTCACGTGTCACTGGATCTTATTGACACACGTCGCTAGATCCGATTGATGCACGTCATCTACGACTATTGTCACGCGTCAGCTAGAACCTTTGACGCGCGTCAAGTGAAGCCATTGACGCCCGATTTAGCCTATAAATACCCTTCAACCGGTCATTTTCTCATTTTCACCTTCCAGCTCTTGATTTTTTGCAGGTCTCAATGCTTCCCAACTGCAAGTTCAGTAACAAAAATCAAGAGAATCCAATTCAATCGATGTATCTTATGCCCTCACATCCATACTGTTTTAAAGATGTCTTCAGAATATAAAGATTTAATGGATGCGTGTGAATTTACAGGGCTCGTTAATATGCCCCATTTCGAAACAGATCCGGATATTTTGAATTACTTTCTGTCATCCTACAATTCAGAGGATGGCATTTTTTATGTGACTCTGAACGATGGCCGAATTTTTCAATTCAGTATCGAAGCAAATGACATCCATCGGTTTACGGGCCTTTCATTCAAAAATTTACCAATTGTTACAACCAAGGCAACACTCGTGGAAGAAAATAATTTTCTCGAATCAACGTTCGGTTTCCATGTTGATTGTAAGTATAATTCGTTTTAATTCATATTTTTTATTCTGAAACAATTTGCTATTATAAATTTATAGTAATTTTCACTGTTTCGCATTTGCAGCCCATGTCAATAAATAAAGGCGTGGTGTCTAATATGTAGCATTTCTGAGTACATGTAATTTTTACAATGCTAGTGTCTAAGATGAGCTTTGTAACTTTGATTGACCTGATGAGTGCAGTGGAAAAGTTTAAACAAAAAAAAGATCTTAAGAAAACTGATGGAACCAAGAAGGGGAAATTAATTGATGTTCCCAAACTTGATGATGCAAATCAATCAAGGGGGAAGAATTCTGATCAATGTACTTTAATATTAACAGAGGGTGACTCAGCCAAGGCTCTTGCTATAAGTGTTTGTGCCTTGAATCAGGGAAATGTGAATACTGAATTTGGTAGTATTGTGACATGTTTCGACATCACTTTCCAATTTTATTTTTTGTTATTTTAGTTATCTTTATTCTATCAGGTGGCAGGAATATCTATTGTTGGTCAATATTATTATGGCGTGTTTCCTCTCAGAGGTAAGCTGCTCAATGTCAGGGAAGCTACCACTCACCAACAAATGGAGAATAAAGAGATAGTAAATATAAAAAAAATCCTTGGTCTACAAGAAGATAAAATATATGACAACATTAAATCTTTAAGATATGGCCATCTGATGATAATGACAGACCAGGTACATGATCTTTGTATAGCGCTGTTTAGTTTCTGCTTAATTCTGACACATCCTTTCTAGTGAGATCCTTTTTGACTTGTCCTTTGTCTCTTAAAGGACCATGATGGTTCCCACATCAAAGGATTGCTGATCAATTTCATACACCATACCTGGCCATCACTGCTTAAAATTCCTTCATTTGTTGTGGAATTTATCACTCCTATCATGTGTGGTAACTTCCCTCTGTATATTTGGTTGAGTGTATTGAGACTCTTTATATTTGTTTTTAAGCCTCCAGGATGTTATGTATCTCCATGTCAAATTTTGGCACATGTTGATGTAGGCAACTCACAAAAATGGAAATTTGTTATCTTTTTACACAATTCACGAGTATGAAGTTTGGAGAGAATCATTAAGTGGATCGATAACTGGCTGGACCATATAGTACTACAAAGTAATGCTAGTTTGTTTTCTCTTTATATGTTTTCAAGTTCTGGTTTTGTTCACTTGCTGATTAGGTATCACTTGTTGCTTGGACCATACAGGGTTTTGGCACAAGTACTTCTAAAGAGGGCAAGGAGTATTTCATACAACTGGACAAGCACAAAAAATATTTTGTGTGGGTTGATGAGAAAGATGGAGATGCTTCCTCATATCAATCAGCTTATAGAATGGGAGAGAAGGGCTAAGGTTCTTATCAATGAGATTATTAGTCGTTATGAAAATTATTGGCAACGGGATAGTTTATACGCTGCAGCTGATCCAAATTTGTTGTCGCATGGAGATTTCTGGTTTTGGGGAAAGAGGTACAGCCACAGTGGAAGAAGCCGTTGGGGAAGAGTGCAGAGTAGAATTGGATAAAGAAAGAGAGGGTTTTGAAAACTAGAAACTTTTATTATTGAGGAAACTTTAAATATTGAATTTGAAAACTTCTACTATTGAGTATGTACTATGGTTTTTGAATTTAATTATATGGATTTATATACAATCTTTAATTTTAATTGCATTAGATGGTGATTATCATGAATTATATGTATGTTTCTTGTTTACTTGAGTTGTCATGAATTGTATGTGGACGTAGATGATGAATGATGATAATTGATAATTAATGATAGATGATGATGAAAGATGATGATCAATTTAATGTGGACGTAGATTTATCATCAAGCACAGTAATTCTTCTTCTCTAGACTTTTGAACTTGTTTTAAGATAATTATTCTCTACACTTGTAACGATATGATCATAATGTCATTAGAATGGATATAGATGTTAAATAAATGGAATGTGTTATAATGGATATAGATGACATTAATGATTAGAATGGATATAGATGACATTAGAATGAATAGAATTGTAATGATATGATTATGAATTATTTTAAAAAATGAAATTGTTTTAATAAATTTAAAATTAGATAAATAATTGTAGTGTCGGGACTCGGGATATGATAACGATATGGTGATGATATGATATATATGGATGATGAGGAATTTTATGTGGACTTATATTTAAAATCGTATAATGTATTGTTTATCCCAAATTTTATGTGAATTTTATGAGGAATTTTATGTGGACTTATATTTAAAAATAAATTAAATATAATTATGAGAAATCAAGAAAGAATCATCACTGGTAAGAAATTAAACATAATTGCAAATATGCTAGGGTTTAGCTTACCTCTTGCGTATTAGATTGCTGTGAAATCATCAAGGGTAACGTGCTAGATCTTTGTTTTACATGACATTGTAGATATAGGGGTGAGTTGCCTGACATTGTCAGTCCTGACTCCTGAGAAGTGCCAGCAACATCTTTAAATATATAGACCAACAATATCTTTAAATAAATGTAAATATATAGAATTAGACTTGTAACGTCTTTAATGATAACAAGAGCTGAAAAAATGTAAAGTAACAATCAATAAGATTATGTTGAAGAAGATACCTATTTAAAATTGAAATCATCACCGGTAATGTGCTAGATCTTTGTCTTAAAAAAAATTCAACACAAAAAATGGATTAGTAGATAGATGGGTGAGTTTCCTGACATTGTCAGTCCCGAGAAGTAACAGCTTCCTCGGATGGATGTCAACCCACGTTTTGAAAAGTTAAAATGTTGTATTTAACTAAATGTAAATACATACATCTTTAATGATAACCAGAGCTGAAAAAATGAATAGTAACAAACAATAAGATTATGTTGAAGAAGATACCTATTTAAAATTGAAATCATCACCAGTAATGTGCTAGATCTTTGTCTTAAAAAAATTCAACACAAAAAATGGATTAGTAGATAGATGGGTGAGTTGCCTGACATTGTCAGTCCCGAGAAGTAACAGCTTCCTCGGACGGATGTCAACCCACATTTTCAAAAAGTAAAAATATTGTATTTAACTAAATGTAAATACATACACCTGTAACATCTTTAATGATAACCAGAGCTGAAAAAATGAATAGTAACAAACAATAAGATTAAGGGGAAAAAGATACCTCCTTAAAGTTGAAATCATCATTGCCACTGGTAATGAGCTAGATCTGTGTTTTAAAAAAACCCAACACGAGAAATGTATTAGTAGATAGATGGGTGAATTGCCTGACATTTTTAGTATATAGACCTGTAACATCTTTAATGATAAAGATAAAAGATAGATAAAGAAGATACCTATTTAAAGTTGAAACAATCCATTATCAATAGCTTCATCAAAGTCGATGTTGTCTTCTGTAGAATGTGACGAAGAGCCAATTACACTCTCAAGGTTGGGAATATTTGTACTTGTAGCTGTATTATTCACACCTCTTCTTTCGCAAAGGGAATTCCAGTGCGCAATTGCTCTGTCGAATAGAAAGGTTTCAATGGAGTATCGAGAAACATAACACCTCATGTAACTTTCCAGATTTTTATCCAACCTGTTTCTCAGTTTTGATTTTATAAATGACAATGCACTGAAAACCCTTTCATCCTCCACAGACCCCAAAATCATTGTTTGGCATAACTCATATAATCTGAAATATTCACTGATATCTTCTTGTAAAATAGAACTTTGATAGATTCCTCACCACAGCCTTGTAATAGCACCACTTTCAGAAGGTTGATCTAAATTCTTATATTGGTTCCTCATTGTTGTTGCAAAATTTGTTGACTGAAACTTTAATAAATTGGCATTCAGTATACCTTTGATTTCCACACCCTTGAGCTCTGACGTCTTTGTAAATTGTTCCATTATTGTACCCATTGATTTATGGAAATGCTTACTGACAAAGTCTACATGGCCACCTTCAGTATTCCAAAAATTAGGATTCATCACACCCATGGCTTCCATAATTTTATCTTTATAGAAACGTTCCTAATTTCGATGACAAGGTTTCTGAAATTTTTTAAGCTTTATTCTTGTTTCAACTATAACAAACTCAAACAAATTTTGAACATCTTTTCCGATCCTGTAATAGCTTGACGTTTTTGCAAAATGTGCACAGGTATTTCCCTCCCATTAACAGTGATGTAGAGGTGATCATGGATATTAAATCTCAAAAAGGTGTTAGGATTTTTAAGATCTAATAAATCTCTCCAATTTTCAAAAACAGGTGCATCAAAACTATCATTGGAATAGTACAATATATCAAGACTTTGACATACCATTTTCCTCATCCGTATAAAATCCACAATATAGATTAATCTACCCTGTGCATGCTTCATCAGTGTATTGATCTCCTTTAACATTGGAAGAATACCAACCAATGTAAGCAATGTCTCCAAATCAGTTAAACGGAACAACAAGTCCCTCGCCCTATCAACTTCATGATGGTATTTGTGCATGAAACCAACCAATGAAGGATACTCCTCACGAACTCTGCATGCAGGTTCATACAAAGAGATCCATCTAGTCTCCACATCCTTCAGAAGTTTTTTCCATCTATAATTCCAATTGCAAATTTTTGGAACTCGAGAAAACGCTTTGGGCTGCTTGACATATAGGCATGAATTTCTCTTATAAGGTCTTCTAATTTAGCAACATTTTTGTGGTTGCTTACCATTTTATACGCTAAATTCATTCTGTGAGCCATACAGTGAATTGGTAGCATATATGGGGCCACTGTTGTTTGTAATCTAACACAGAGCCCTATTCGGTGACCCTGCATGACAGATGCACCATCTGCTCCAATGCATACCAACTTCGTAGCAATTTCATAATCAGTCATACCAGCAACATCTTTCAAATGAGAAACAACTATTTTATATAGGTTTTCGGCATTGCAGTTTTCAACCATTTTCATAACACCCAATAGATGAGGTGTCCTTATATGATTTTCTAAAGTATAGATGTGGATACATACCCATGCGGTGTTGTCGATTCATTGTCACTTCATCAATTGAAAGAGAGATAAAGTTTGCTTTTTTTACATTCTCTTTCAAATCTTCCTTCTCTATCATCGAGAGGCATTTTGCCATTTCCCATCCACTACTCTCAAACCAATGAGATTGAGGTACATTCATCATTCCGTTAAATTGATACAAAACTTTGAAATCGAGGAAATCAAATCGCTCTTCCTTTTTTAAGTATTTGAAAAAGAGTAGAGAATTGTATGAATTTTGCATGTAGATTTGTTTCTTTCATCTTATCAATATACGATGTGATCGTTCCTCCCTTTTCAACAGATGTCCTGTTTTTTCTTCTCCGCCTCATATTCCATCGCGTATCTAACATGCATGCATTCTTTTTAGTTTTCCACCTATGTGTTTTGATTTTCTGGCCATCCACCCCTGTTACAGTTAAATATTGTTTTCCACAATGTTTTTCTATAGTGTCTAGCTTCAGTTGCATTTTTTGTTGCTTTCCCAATTTCCACGTACATATTTTACATGTACATTCAGATGGGATTTCTTCAGAATTAGATGATTGTACAGGTTCAATAAACGGAAATTTAGCTGCCCAATCAAACTTGTATGTCCTACCAATGGTCCACATAATCTTGTTCGTTTTCAATGCTTTACTTTTTTTAGTAGAATTTTGAGCAATATCACAATCACCTGGTTTCCTCTTTCTTGGACCGGAGTTTGATTTTGATTTATGTCTTCCATTTTGCTGAGTGTTTGTATCTATGATATCTAGCTGCACTTCTGGTTGCACCCCAATAGGAACAATATCTTCAAGATCTGGCATATTATCGTAGGTTTCATTTGTTTGACTTTGATACTGTGCAGAATGCATGTCCACCTCAATAATTCCTTCCACACAGTCAGTATTCTGATTCTCTGTGGTGGCATCTATATGATTGGTATTTACAATATATGTATCCGCAGAGTTTCCAAAATACTTGAAGAGTGATTTCTGAGATTTCTTACTTACTTTTAGGTTATTCGTATTCTTTGAGCTGGCACCTTCCATTA
The DNA here is from genome assembly GCA_018340775.1 of Taxus wallichiana var. yunnanensis. Taxonomy (NCBI): domain Eukaryota; kingdom Viridiplantae; phylum Streptophyta; class Pinopsida; order Cupressales; family Taxaceae; genus Taxus; species Taxus wallichiana. The sequence goes on along the minus strand of CM031242.1, from coordinate 377,578,526 downwards.
TTCTGAAAAGAGTCTGCGTCGTGAAAAAGAACCAAGTGAAACGACTGTCGAGGTCTAAGGTCTTGTAGTTGTCATGCGTCCACCTTTGTCCCGAGGTCAACGCGGCCCACTGCCTTAATATACTTCTCTGTCAGGCGTCAACACTTCCCAAGTCGCGCGCATCAACACTTCTCTCTCTTGCGTCACTTTTTTACCCAAGTCGCGCATCAACACTTCCTGCATGGTCGCGGCTTTTGTGCGTCGGCTTGAACGGCTCTTGTCGCGCGTGTCAAGATAGCTTTATCTCTTGTCACGTGTCGGTGCAGCTCTTGCCACGCGTCAACAATGCTTGTCACTCAACACTACACGCGTCAACAATCACAAAGCTTGATAATATGAATCTCTAGTGCTCAAGGGTATGCGAGTTCAAATTTCACAGTATTGGTAATTTGGTAAGCTACTTGAGGTATACTACACTGCAAATCACCTAGGTTTTTATAGGAGATGTTTTCAAATGAAGGAGAAGTTTGACCCCCAAAAAAATATACTATATATTTTAGGCAAACAGGACACCGACCCACTCCGAATAATTCACCTTTTCAAATTTTCCTAAAATGAAATTTTCACCATATTATGAATATTCACCGCTAAAATTATCCCCTTTGAGACATTTTTGCTTAAGACTGTTTCATTCTCTACCAAGACTTTCCATTTAACAAAAGTGTCAAATACAAAAGATTTGTTTCTAATATAATAAACCCAAACTTTCCTTGTTGCATCATCAATAAAAGTAACATAATAACTTGAACCCCAAGAGATGATACGACAAGGCCCCCCACACATCAGAATGCACCAACTCTAACTTACTCTCTTTCTTTGTAGTTTCAACCTTGAGAAACCTTACTCGCTTCTATTTCCCATATATGCAGTCCTCACAGAACTCCAAACCTATTTCTGTATATCCAGGAAAATTCTTCTTTATGATGTCCATGCCCTTATGGCTAATATGACCGAACCTATAGTGCCATAATGTTGTATCTCGCATCAAGCCACAAGATTACAATCATTAGTACTATCGTAATGGTTAAATACAAGGTTCCAACCTTCTTACTTCTTGCCACCACAAGAGCACCCCTAGTAACCTTCCAAGAGTTAGTTGTAAATATCACAAAGACAACCATCACTTCCCATCATTGCCCTACGATATCAAATTTCTACTTAATGTAGGCACATGTCCGACATCCTTCAATAGCCATGTATTCCCATTCTACATCTTAACTCGAATGTAACCTTTTCCATACTATATTACAAGGCTAATCATCACCAAGAAAAACATGCCCAAAATCCCCTTGAACATAATCAACAAAATAATGCCTATGTGGAGTAGCATGAAAAGAAGCCCCTGAATCTAAAACCAAGATTGAAAGAATATTATGTAAAGAAAGAATCAAAGCATCCCGACATACATTACCCGATGCCACATTTGCCTCCTTGTTTTCTTCCTATTGTTTCTTCTTATCCCAAAGCTCCCAATAGTCCTTCTTTACATGCCTGGCTTTCCACAATTCCAAAGATACAATCTTTTTCTTGGATTTTGACCTTGCCCGATCTTTTGATTTTCCATGATTTCCTCTATTCTTCTGTCTCCCTCTAGTTTCCATTGTCAAAGCATTCCCTGAAGTAGAAGATTCCCCAAAGATTTTTCTTCGCATTTCCTCGCTTAGAATCACCCCTACAACATCCTCAAACTTCAACTTGAGTTAGCTGGAACCAAGTTACTTACCGCCATTACTAGGCTATTCCAACTCTTAGGTAAAGAGCATAGAATTAATAAAGCCCTAACTTCTTCATCAAATTCTATTGTAACCAAAGCTAGCATATTCACAACCGTATTGAAATCATTTAAATGATCTGCTACTGAACTATTCTCAGACATCTTCATATTAAACAACTTTTTCATTAAAAATATCTTGTTAGAGGCAAAGGGTTTTTCATACAACTTCCCTAATGCATCCATTAGATCTTTTGTAGTCTTTTCCTTTGAAACATTAAATAATACCGAAGATGCAAGACATAGCTAAATTGTCCCAAGTGCCTTCCTATCTAGCAAATCCCATTCCGCATCTGTCATACTTGAGGGTTTGTTCACCTTCTCAAACAACGGAGTATAAAGATCCTTCTGATAAAGGTAATATTCCATCTGCATCTTCCAAAGACTGAAATTATGCCCGTTGAATTTATCAACCCTAGATCTTCCTTCATCTGCCATAGCTCCCACTCAAGCTAAAAACTTTCCCGTGATTCAACACTTCAAAGAAACCAAACCAGTGCTCGATACCAATTTTAGGAAATAAGAGATAAAATATGCGGAATAATCCTCACAAAATCACAACAAGAGAAACTAATATGCAGAAATTATTACAGATGATCTGAAATAAAATTGCATAATAAAATAACACAAGACAAGAGAGACAATATTTAACGTGGTTCACCCAATTTGGGCTACGTCCACCAAGAATCACTTTCTCATATTTTATTACAAGCCACCACTCTGTCAATATAATACCCAGATCCGTTTGGAGCTATGCTCAACAAACTCTACTGAAATTCACACCCGAATTCAAAACACATCTGCAATACATTTTCTTGTGCATCTATCATATGCATAAGACCATATAAATAGACAAATGCTTAAGCGGTTTGATACAAAACCGTGGTATCAAAACCAAGGAAAAAAACCGTGGGTATCGAACAATGGGAAAAGGCCGAAAAAAACCATGGGCCCAAAAATAGCCCATAACGGTTACCCATTACCAATGGGTTAATAAACCACCCATGAAAATTTTCTTGGGGCTTCGCCCCTGAACCCCTGACCGCTCATGGCGGCGGGACCACCATAAAAATACATGAGTGTAACACATAGAAGGTGTACCACATTCTAACATGCAAATAGGCTCCACAAACATAACAAGGAGAATGTTGAGGTGGTGGGTTTTAGTAGTATGAGGGTTTATATATGGATTCACAAGTGTAGGGGTTTGATATTGGAATTATTGGAGTGATGGAATCCTTCCACCCGCACATTTTGGTTTCTCTTGGATAGATAACCCTCACTCTAGAGGATGTTCATCGTATTATGAGATTGCCTATCTGTGGAGAGGGTATATATATAATTACGAAGTGGAGAGGTTGGAGGTGATGATGAGGTAGAGGATGTGAATTTTGATTCGAGGGCATTTCCATATCGGGCCTTATTATTCCATCAAAGGATGGTTGCACTAGGATGACCATGATGATGATGTCCATCTCATGTTTTGCTTTACCAGATTCAGGAGGTGGTAGATTTCCTTGGATGATGACTAGGGTAGTTGTTGAGATGATGGAGCATAGGATGATTTTTTGAGTGGGGGCGTACTTTGATTACACATAGATTCAGGAGTTGTGGGTTTGGAAGGCCCATGCACAAGCGGTTTAGAATTGATGTTGGCTTTCTATAATAGGCTTGGGCATACAAGAATATTGTTATTGCTCAACCATTGGGATTTCCATGGGGTATTAGTGAGAGGCATCCTCAATTTATGAGATTGGGACAAGACATGGGATGGGAAAAGAAAAAGAAGAGGCCTAGTTTTTATCGAGATTTATTAACAAGACTACGGGAAGGTGATGTTATTTGGGGGTCTTACTTAGGTTTTCATGATTGTCTTGGCTATGAGCATGAGTTGGTGGGTACACAATAGAATATATGGGTCCAAGCTCATAGAGTAGGAGATTATGAGCTATTGCATTTTTATCGGGTAAGGAGGAAGTTTGGGTTGATTCGGGATGTACCCGAGGATCCGTGTACTATAGATGGTAGCATGGAGACACGAGACCCAAGGGCATTTATGGTGAGACCTATGGTTATTTTTATGACTAGGGGGCATGGGACCTAATGATGATGGTGATATTGTGTAAATTAATGATGCGAGAGTGTCACTCTAGAGTATAAAGCATGGTGGATTTGTGCATTGATAGATTTTCATAGGACCCGAGTATTACAATGGGTGAGACAGTACATGCTCAAGTGGAGGTAGGAGCACATGCACGAGGATGTGATCTAGGAATCTAATGATAAGGATGACGAGGAGGAGGATGGAGGTAATGATTATCTAGCGGCGGATATTACAGAGGTGATGGTCGAGAAGGCCATGGTGGAGGGAGAGAGGGATGCGGCTCAGAGAGAGAGGGATAACCTCATGGGAGTGAGATATTTTTTTGATTGCGGAGAGATATAGTATCAAGACATAGCTTGTAGAGAGGGATGGGTGAGAGCACACCTTGCACGGAGTTACAAATGATAGCGATAAATATCTCTAGCGAAAGATGCACTGTGATGAAGGACTTGGGGATTACATATACTTCTATTTCAAGTGCGAGTTGGCAATGATGGCACAAGTCGGTGGGTAGAGGGAAACACATGTAGCATCGGTATTATTTATATGGCCCATTATAAGTCACTACGAGAAGAGTTGCAATACTTTGTTTATATAGTGATTCATGTTTATCCAGATGTTGTATTATATGTTGATCATTTGGTCGTGAAGTGGCGGGCACGAGTGTAAGTGCAGTGTGGGTCACCCACCACGAGATATCGAGAGAGGAGTCGGTGGTGAGGGAGGATCCGGTGGTGATAATGGAGTTCTTGGTGGTACAAGTTTTCGAGAGAGGAGAGGGTAGCAATGTCCCTACCAATGAGTTCCTTGGAGATTTCCAATTTACTAGATGATGTATTGATGATAGATTTGATGTACGACTCTTAGAAGCCTTAGATGTATATGACATTGTTATTTTGATATATGACATTACATTGACGATGATGTATGATTTTGTTTGTATGAGTTGGATCACGATGTATTTTGGACTTTATTTATATATATGATGGTGACGTGGTTTATGGCCTATATCTCTTTTAATTTTTATGTGTTGATGTTATAGTATATGTTTTAATTTAAATGTGTTAGAGTATGATGGATTTTGATATGTGTAAGTAGATAAATGTGGTGATTAGAGGATATGGTGTATTTATAGAATATTATTGAATGTATAAATGATCATGTATGGAATGACTTAAAATGTGATCTTGAAATGAGTTTTTATTAAAATGTAACTAATAATATAGGGTAAAATGGAATGATTACCTCATTATGGATTTGTTACATGCGTGATGTATTTTGAAAATTTGAAAGCACTTGCATGTATGACCTTAATAATGAGAGTTAAATGAGATTATCAATTAGTAGTGACACAAGATCTTAGTAAAAAAATTAGATGATATAAATGTACCTTCCTAGGACATAAAAATGGGTTTTTTTGTGTAGATCGATGCATGAAAAGGGTCTCCTTTTCAACAAGTTCATGGGTAAATGCCCAAGTTTTACATATTTGATTTTTAAGCAAACTGATCAATGCGGGAAGTTTGTTATAATGGGAAATTTGATCGATGTGGGAAGATTTCATAAGATGTTTTTACTTTCTGAATTTTTTGAAGGCTTCATTAATTTGGAAATCCTTTTTACATAAGTAGCTATCCTTCAAGTGTATGGTCTACATTTTTTTATTTTTGACTTTTACAAGAGTTGCCTTCAAGAGATCGAGTCTATGATTTTCTGGTAGTTTTCCTTTAAGGGATCGATCTACTTTTTAATTTTTGATAATGATCTATATTACGAATAGTTGTCCTTTGAGGGATTAATCTATTGTATTTTTATTTTTTGATAAGAAGCATCCAATGAATTTTACATATATATTTGAGTGAGGAAAGACCGTAATAGATTGTTTCAAGGAGGGGAGAAGATGTATATATGACCTGCACACATGTTCCCCAAGTCATGTTTTCAATTGTACGGGGTAGATGGGTGTAATGATTAAGGGGTTCCTACAAAGGAGGTACTTTATGCGTAGTGAAAGATGTGATGAACAAAGCTGTGGTGCTCATCTTTAAGGTATATTTGGGATAGTCATGGATAACCACATACTTTCAAATTATTATTGTGATAATATGAATGGTTGGATGGAGTGATAAAATATTAGATGTAACTATTGTCATGGCGATCAACCATTTAACAATATAAATGTTGCAAGTGCAAGGAATTCAGAGGTTCCTTTTTAGGTTCACCATCAAGGGAAGCGAGATGATACACTCTCGATCCATACTTGTGATTGATGACGTATGGACCGATCCGATTAGGGGAAAAATTTATGTGTTTACCCGTTCTAATGTAGTGACATTTTGATTTTCTTTAAGTACAATATCTCCAATTTTAAAGTCACATTCTTTGATATGTTTTTTATAGGATTTTTAACACGTTCTTGATAAACTCGATGATGTTCAAGGGTTGTTAGATGTTTTTCATCTAATAATTTAAGTTGTGCTAAGTGGTCTTCGTGATATTCTTCATCAGGGATGAAGTCTTTAACGGATACACAAAGTGATGGAATTTGAAGTTTGAGTGGTAGGAAAGCTTTAGAGCCATAGACAAGTGAATAGGGCATAACATCCGTAGGATTATGGATGATAGTTCGATAATCCCAAAGAGAAAACAAGATTTAGAGATGTCAATTCCTACTGCATTGTCTACTTTTTTCATAAGGATTTTATTAAGTGTTTTATTATTAGAGGCTTTTGACCATTTCTTAAGGATAATAGGGTGATTAAAAGGTGATTTTAATGTTGAAAGTGTCATGATTTTTTTAATTCTTTATTATTAAAATGTTTTCCATTGTCGTGATACGTTTATGAGGAATTTCAAAATGACATCGATGTATTGATATATGAATTTTTGATAGGTCATGATTTATTTCAGCGTAAACAAATAAATTCAACCAATTTAGTGAAGTATTTAGTATCTTTGATTATGGAGTGATGTTTTTGAGATTATTTAGGATTGATAGCAGCAATGAGGTCTAACCCCCATTGAGAGAAAGGACATAGGTATTGAGCGGGTTGTACTACTTGACTAGGGACATGGATGAGGTCAGAATGAAGTTAACATTAGACACATTTCTTAACATATACACAACATTCTTGATTGATTTTAAGCCAATAGTACCCTATCTGTATGACACATTTAGTGATGAAAGTTCCATTGAAATGACCGCCACAAATGCCATTGTGGACTTCTTCAATTCTTTGATTGATTCATGTGATTTAAGACACCTTGATATAATATCATCAAAACTATGTTTACAAAGGATGTCGCCTATGATGACAAAGTGGGTGGCACGTTGAAGAAATGAACGTTTATCATTACATGATAAGTCGAAAGGGATTTTATATTCAAAAAGATAGTCATAGATTTGATTATACCATAAATTAATTGGATTATCCTCAACAACATTGATAGGAGGGGGTTCATTTTGATGTGAGGGATGATCGAAACATTGAACAACTATAGATACTTTAGTATTATCTTTTTATTCTTCAGTTTCTAGTGGTATGAGGGCTCTAAGAGAGGTCATAGTGTCTGCAAAATTATTATAAGATCGCAAAATGGCTTGAATGGTATAATGATCAAAAGCACCAAGGATAAAATCAACGTTGGCTTTATATTTTGTATAATTTCATTTTTACATTGATATTATCCTTTGACTTGACTGATGAAAAGTTGTGAATCTCCATAGATTTCTAAGATGTGAACACCTAGGAGGATGAAAGTTGTAAGACCCATGATTAAAGCTTCATATTTTGTTATGTTATTGGTACATTTGACATTAAGTTTGAATGATAATGGGATAGGTATGTCCCGGGGAGGTATGATAATGACTTTGGAACCTCCCCTTATTGGCATCTAGAACCATCAAAGAAGAGGTTCATTTTGACAAGGATGAATTCAGTTTCATCAAAATTGTTGATGGATTCATCTAGAAAATATTCATGAGGGAGTTGATTGTCAGGAAGGGGTGCATAAGCAAGTTGATCTACAATAGTTTGGCCTGTAATATATTTTTGTGATACGATCTCGAGGTCAAATTAAATCATGAGCATAATCCATTGAGTTATATTGTCATTGTGGTAAGATTTTGAGTGCATAGTTTTAATTGGATTAAAGCTAGTGATGACATAGGTATTGTGATTGAGAAGATAATGACAAATATTGGAAGTGGAAATTTATAAGGCATAACATATTTTTTTGGCTCAATGTAATGAGCTTCGTAGTCATAGAGTGTGTGACTAATATAGTATATGGTCTATTGATGACCTTATTGTCATGGTGAGTGAGCATGGCTCTTAGAGCATGTTACAAGTAGATATATATAGATAAAATGGCTTCCCTTCATGAGGTGGAGTAAGAACAGGTGGTGATAAGAGATATTTCTTAATTTTCTCAAAGGATTTCGACAATCGAATCCCAATTAAAGTCTATATCTTTATGGAGAAGATGATGAAATGATTGAAAACAATCAGAAAGTTGAGATATAAAACATCAAATTGATGAGTTTACCTTAAAGGATACATAGTTGTTTAAGATTAGATGGCGAGTAATTTAAATGATTTATTTAACCTTAGTTGGGTAAAATTCAATACCTCGAGATAAATATGATGAATCCTAAAAAAATAGGTGAGAACACCAAAAACACACTTTGCGGGATTAAGATGAAGGCTATCTTGGATGAGATGAGTAAAGATGGATTCAAGGACATCGAGGTGATATTTGCATGATTTTCATTTTCCCAAGATATCATCAACATAGTCTTCGATAGTTTTTGGATGAGGTCATGAAAAATTTAGGTCATGGTACATTAGTAAGTAGATCTTGCATGTTTAAGGCCAAATGGCATGACATCGTAGCAAAAATTTCCCCCAAGGATTGATAAATGAATTTTAATGTTGCTCATCGGTGGCAATAAGAATTTGATTATAACCGAGAAAAACCATCCATAAGAGGAATCATTGTGTGGCAGTTGTTAAGTCAACGAGTTGATATATGTTTGGAAGTAAGAAATCATCTTTAGGATAAGAAAGATTGAGATCCTAAATTCTATGTAGATTCATAACTTTCCCGAGGCTTTGGTTACAAGAATGATATTACAGACCCATTATGGATAATCAATGAGTATGATGAAGTTAGTGGATAAAATATGTTGTAACTCTTTTTAACAAGGATATCTATACGAGGATGAATTTTATGGAGTTTTTCTTAACAGGTTTAGAATCGGGATATATGAATATATTGTGTACAATGATGTTGTGAACGATTCGGGCATATCACTATATGACCGGGGAAAAGGCTTGATAATATTTTTCTAATAATTAAGTGAAGTCATGTAATTCTTGTGGATTTAATGATTGAGAAAATTTAACTATACAATGATCATGTGGTGTCCCTAAGCTAACATCGATGGTGGATTCATTAACGAGATTTGGTGTGTCATACGGTAGTAATTTCTTAAGGAAATTTTCCTAAGCTCCTATATGGGAAAGATTTCTTGGTCATCATGAGATTGAAGGACATCTATGGTGGATAAGTCTTCTTGACCATTCTTGTCCAAATGAGAAAAAAATTAGTAACATGGTTGGATTGATAAGTTAAAGTACCTAAGGATATAGTATTGACTAAAAACACGTTAGGCGGGATGGATACGATGTCATCTATGTCCATAATATCTTTAGGGCTCGTAGGTGAAGATGGTTCTATTTGAGTTATAAGTATGGATGTAGTAGGTTTGGATGGGTCAGATTTCGATTTCTCATAACCTAGATCATACTTCTCATGAGTTTTGAGGAGCATTGAACAATCAAGTCATGTATTCCTTGTTCATAATGGCCAAGGACAAAAACTTTCCATACACATTGATGAAGGTACATATATGCGAAATATGGATTATCAAGGGATTTGAAGTCTAATGTAAAAGGCATGGCACGGTGTGGATTTATACAATGGGATGAAGGATAATTGTTTCCCCATAGACAAGGTTTGTTTTGAGATAAGTGGGTCCTTAAGAGTTAATATCCCATATGTTAGGCTCATACATGGGTTGTTTTCAAGGAAACCATAAGTCTTAGGTGAGAGGATGGATTTGAGCATGAGGAGATAGTATTCCCCTAGTGTAATTCATTGTACAATATCACTAAGGGAGGAATCATCCGGTATCTTAGAGAAGGGATGAACGTACTAGTGGATGCTTTATGAGATGATTCAGATGTAGATTTAGGCACAAGGATGTCCTTTTGGTGATACATCATGTAACAATTGGTGAATTAATTTGGATAGGTGGGGAAGGTGAACGTCGACATTCGTGTTCATATTTGGGGAAGCGATGAAGAGTTGAAGGAACACACCGCATAGTGTGTATATAAGGGCATCCTAACAATATGTTGTATTAGAACTATCCTTCTATGATGTAGAAGAGTTTTGGTAAGGTCTTAATTCCAACTTTAAGTGGCAAGATAATGGTTCCTATTGTAGGTGTGATGGTATCGTTGAAGGCTCACATTAAGGCTGGAGTTTGAGAAATGACAGTATGGGGTAACTTAAGTTGTCCAAAAGTGAGGGAGGATAAAATGTTAATAATGGAACCACTATCAATCATGAACCTATTAATGTGGACGTCATTGATTTGAGCGGTGATGACAAGTGGTAGGTCATGATCTTCTGGTCTAAGAGAAGGTATTTCGGATGACTCGAATGATATGGCAGTAGATGTTTTAAGGGAACCTAAAAAGTTTGTGAAAGGAAGGGGGTCATTTGTTGGTATTTTTATTGATTGAAGGGCTTAGATTTTGACTTTCTTATGAGAAGATGATGTTTCAACCATCTCATAAAGTGACATCTGATAGGGATTGGTGTAATTGTTTGATAATGACTCTTTGTACTATAGTGAATGAAGGTGGTGTAGTGGGTATCAAAACCTTGGTTTTAGATGACGTTGTTTGATTAGATGCTTCATAGGATATGTATATGGATACTTTAGGTTTATCTAAAAAGTAGATAAATCTATAGGTGCGGGTATGGCTATGAAACTTGTAGCTTTCTTAGACTCGAATGGATACGTGTTGTTGTTCTTTTGGCGAGTGGTTATGTTTATGGCGTCAATCTGATGAGAAGATATGGGATCTTTAGATTTATATGAATATGATGATGTTGTGTGTGGTTTGAAAGGAAGGAAAGATGGATTTCAAAGTTTCTTAGTGATTAATTGAAAGGTTGTACATGCTTCTATGGAATGACCCCGTGTCCTATGATAATTGCAAAATACATTAAAGGTATACCAAGTGGGCTTACATCCTTGTGGGTTTGATGGTTTGGGAGGTTACAACGTTATATATTATTGTTGGGAGGTAATATAGAATAGTTTTATAACATCCCTAGCGCGAGAGTGGATGGTAGTGAAGTTTTTTTTATCGTATCTTCAGGAGGAAGTAAATTTTTAATTATGGGTTGTTTAGTTATTTTTCTCTAAGGAGTCTTGGATGGCATGACAGATGAGGGATGAGGTCCTAATGTGGAGACTTGGTAAGTGGGATTCGGACCTGAAATAATAGGGTGATTGCTAAGTATAAGGGATCGAGGGCCATGCGGCGGTGCTAATCTGGGGGGACATAATAAGGGCTCTTAAAGACTTGAACAATGCCTTGTTTATGAGGTCCTTTAGTAATTTTTGATGGGTTAGGTGTGTTTGTTGAAGATGTGGAGGGTTCGGATAATTTTGAGGTATGCTTAGGGGTTTTTTGTTGTTTTTAGATGTGGATTTAGAAGTATCTTTAGGAGGTGTGGAGGATGTATGTATGGATTCAGTAGTAATATGTGACGAGGATGGGATAATAGTTCTGTAGTGTTCCCAATAGATAAAGGTTTAATAGACATAGATTTAGGTTTGGAAGTTGTTGATGTTGGCTATGTGGTCTAAGGAATTAGTAATGTTTTAATTATGGTGTTGATGGTATGGTGAGCGTGAATGGTGTTTTTTTGTGGTTGATCATAGGAGTGGGAGTGATTTGGAAATGGTTGTTTGAATATATCAAGATTTTGATTTGGGAGTGCATTTGGATTGTTTAAATGAAGCTCACCCTTACCGATCAAGTCCATAAGGATATTGAAAAATGTGTGACACCTCTAGATGTTGTGTCCTTTATCCCTATGGTATTTATAATAATCATTATATCGATACCAAGAAGGATTGGATATGGATGTATTGATAGGTCGGGTAGGTGGGAGAGATATCATGTTTGCAGCGAGAAACTTTTCAAAGACTACACTATAGGTCTCTCTTATGGGTGTGGAATTACGTTGTTAACGATAACCCTCAATAGTGTGTTTTTCCTTAGGAAAAAAATGTTACTAGTACGACATTGGTAGATGATTTGGATTTTTCAGATTAGAGGAGGACTTGGATGGAAATTTAGTTTGTGGTTTCTTAGGATGAAGTTTTACTCGACTATCTTCTAGGGCTCACTGAGTTCTAACTTATGGGCCACGGTAAAAGCTTCATCAAATGTCTAAAAGATTAGATTTGTAGTTTTAATGAGATTTTTGGCACGTGAATGATAGAAAAGTTCAATCCATTCAGTTTATGGTAATGAGAAGGATAATTTATTGATTCTACCCCTTGATGGGAAACAAAGTCGAGAAATGGACTCATCTTCAATTTTTTTGATATTTTAGAGGTAGTTGATAAATATTTTATGGGATATGTTTATGGAGAAGCTGTTCTAGGAAAAGTTGTGGAAGTTGGTTGAAGGAGAAAAGGGAGCGAGGGAAGATATTACACCAATCTTGTTTAGGACCAATAAGGGACATGGGGAAATTCCTTAACATTAGATCTTAGTTATGGGATATTAGATAGCAGGTGTGATGGAAAGCATGGATGTGTTGTTGGGGATATTCCTTGCTATAAAATTTGATAAAATTTAGAAGTTCCTAATGAGGTGGATATATTTTATATGGCCGAGGGGTTAATGGGATCATTGAAAATTTGTCCATACAAGAGAGTACATTCTTGGGTCTGATGAAGCGGACTTCAAGATTAGATGTGTGTTCCATGAGGGCTTGAAGAGGATCGAGGTTGTCTTTGGTTCTTTGCGAGGATGAGCCAAGTTAGAATGAGAACTAGCTAGGTTGTAGATAGGTTTGATCTTGTTGAGGAATGTCTGCTAATAGGGAATGTTTTTAGGAATACTCTATTAATAAGAATTGTTTTGTTGAGGAATATTTAGTTGAGGTATATTTTATTGATAAGGGATGTTTTATTGAGGGATATTTAATTGAAATGAAATATTTAGTTGGTAAGGAATGTTTTTTTGGTATGGGATGTTTTCTTGAGATGAAAAGATTTTTTGAGAAATATTTTAATAAGGAATATTTTATTGATATGGAATGTTTTATTGAGGTAGGATGTTTGTAGGGATGTTATAAGTATTTTAGGACACTATGATTGTGTGATTGAATATATTGGTAATGATGTGGGATAGATGTGGTGGTAAAAGGTTTTGAATAAGGAGGTGGTTGTTGAAAGTGTATTGTAGAGGCGGTGGAAGATTGTTCTTGTTGTGGGATGTTCTAAATAGGAATATATTATGGTATGGATATTAATGGATGTGTTGGTTGTGGTATGTGTTGTGATACAAGGGGTACAAAATATTAGACTGAAACTAGATGAGTTCTAGTGATGGCACAAGTATTGATTAAGGGAATAGCTACATGAATGGACATAGTGATGTTTTGAATGGGGGTCTTGTTGGTTGAGAATGTAGTGGCTAATATATAGAAAAAGAAGAGGTGATAAACATATTGGTCATGTCTAGATAGCTTAATATGATGGAGGGGTAGACGAGGAAGCATTGGTATTGTTTTGAGGAGGTGTTGAACCAATAGCTTGGGTGAAGATGTAGGTTTTGGGTAGATGTGTCTTGAGAAGAGATCATATAGAGACTAAAAACAAGAACTAAAGACACAACACTAGATGTTTCAAGTTGACTGCTAGGAATGGAAGACTCAACATTGATGTTTTGATTGACTTAGAGGTAGATATGAATGTATTTTTGGATAAGCTGGTTATTGGTTTCAAAGAATAAGACATGCAATACGGGAGGAAGGGTCGGGAATATATGTTTGAGATATAAATGGTTTGAGTTGGACACCCACAGGTGTAAGAGATAAGCATTAAGAGCAATAGGATTTGAATCTAACATCTCTTTAAAAATAGGGTCTCCTCTATCAAAGAAAGGAGGTTCAGATGATTTTGATTGAGAGCTGGGAGAATATGGTTGTTTGGTTTCTTCTTGCTTAGGTCCATGGAAGATTTGACTATGAAATTGGTGTGCGAGAATCTAAGAGATTTTATTATAATTCTTCATTATATTGTTCCTCTATTTCATTCCAGGCTTGTTAATGTTCAAATAGAGGAGTAGATATGTTTTTTTATAGTGGGATTTTCTTTTGTAATGGTTTAGAGTATGTTGTGGGTAATGGTGTAGATAATGAAGTGTATATTATGATATGTTATTGTAATGGTGTAGATAATGTGGTAGACATGTTTTACGAAGTTTGATTGCGACATTGATTTCTAGTAAGTACCATAATAAACAAACACACAAGCACCTAAAAATGAAAAATAACTAGGTAGGTTTATTACAAACAATAAACAAAGCAAGAAAAATAATTTTTTAGATTATCTTGATTGAATTAAGAAAAGGGAAATGTGAAAAATAGCTAATGGGTCCTAGGAAATGGAAAGTTATGGTTGGTTTCAGGTATGTTTATGGTTGGCTTCCTTGATATACCTGAAGGTACACAAAGCTCAAATTTGTATTGTTGCTGGTACACAGTGGACACACCAAAATTGAGTCACACTCCCCTTGGTCCCTCGACAAATAATCAACTTGAACACACACACCTAACCATGGCCCATTACACCCCACTCTAATATTAATTTAAGTAATTAAATTAAATTCATTCACGATCTCATAATATTTATTATTTAAATATCCTAATTGAGATAATTCACACCACCACCTCACTTATACACCTCATCTAGCCACCTCACCCTAAGACCTATTCTTAGTATGTTGCCATAACTAACTAAGACCTACCTAAACCCTAAAAATTGAATCCTGCATTCCCTCTAAACACATTCCCTCCCATTAGAAAGGAAGATTCCATTCTAATCCGCAAACAAAACGAAAAGATCCAGAAAAACAAGGGATCCGCCCATTTGAGAAAACCTACGAAATCCCACCCTAAGCAAAAGCTAAGTTACCCTAAACCGGCCCGGTCAACCCAGAACCATCTTTAGTTACCATTTATTCCCCAAAACAACCTAATTTTGGGGTTGGCACATTTTTCGAGAGCAAGAGACGAAACCAAAGAAGCTGCATGCAGCGAGAACTAGCATTTGTACACGCATCGAGCATCCATGGCCAAGCACCAAAAGCAATCATAGAGCCATTTGCATTAATGGAAGCATCTAGGGAAGTGTCATCACCACATCAAGCTCCATCCATCCAAATCAACTATCATTTCCCTCCAACCATCAAGTTCATACTGTGATAAGTTTTTATTAACCTACATTCATCCATTTTCATTTTAGTAGGTTCTGTTATATCTATTATCAGTTTCTACTCCCATTCCCATTCTCCCATCATTTACCTCCATGCAAACTTGACCATTCCTTCACCCACACCATTGAACTACCCATACCTAGTTTTTAAAGATCCCTGAGGTATACCTAAGACCTACACAGACCTTTCCATTTCCCTCTCCATTTCCATTTAGCCTTGGATCTGTCACCACACCAAGATTTTATTAAGTTTCCTCCACCCTGACCATACCGATGTTGGTCACCCACAACCATTGCCAATTCGGTTAAATTGACATAGGTCATACTAGTCAACATCGATCTCTGTGTTTTTTACCCTCAGACCAAGAACATAGCTTAAAATCTCCACCAAATACCCAAAATATCCCGAACTAGACCCTAACCAAGTGCAAGTACTCGACGAGAGAACTTGACCTTGATTTAGTTATAACTTAGCACTGTTGTGAACAAATTTTATTATTGTAGTTGAATGAGATACCTAAATCATTTTAAATACGGTAGGATTTCATTTTTTGTTAACATTGATTTGTTTTAAATAGTGGATTGACAATCGTCAGGGAGTATCACACTTCTTGAATCTAGCATATGCTAGGTAGTCCACTTTGCATATCTTTGTTTAACTCCTATTTGGTGGTCTTGTTTTCCATTTCAAGTAGTTCCTCCTAGCTAAAAGGAAGCTCTCACGATTAGTTGTGGATCAAAAATTCATATGCATACAACAACCTTCAACCGTCTTTAACAAGTATTCCTCCTAGCCCATTTACCCTTATCTGTTTCGTCAATATTCAAAGAAATGCTTTAGAATCAAGTGAAACATTTTGGCATGCCTGGTGGGACCCATTCGGGGTTCCTTGCATTTCTTCATTCCTAGGTGAAAATTTGCATGTTTGTTTCCTTTCTAAAAGGTTCTCACACTAAAATTTCTCCCCTATAATCTTCTCTTCTTTCTATTTGTCTCAAAGCAATCGTGTTTTGGTGCTATAAAAAGAAAATTTATTTCCTTTCATTAGTATCACATTAGTGAAAGAGCATCCCTTCTCTTGTTCATTTCTTTGTGTCATCAAATTCAATATTTCGATTTGGGCTTAAAATTAACTACATTTCATTCTACTTTACTACATTAGCTCACATTAAATGAGGGCAACATATACTGCTTTGGAAGTCATTCCCGGCTAAGGGTTGACAAAGCGAACCATAGAAAATCACTTTCTTTCTCTTTCTCTCTCTTCAAGTCTTATCAAACATCACAAAATTGAAAATACATACATTCTTAAACAACATCTCTCCCGGAAGAAGTTGTAGGTGATCACACGATCATGGCAGTGGGCACCCAACTCGTTACTTCTGTCAAGTCATTATCTCAGAGGATGGCCCGCCCCACCATAACATACATGAAACCTCTCCCTTTAGATATCTTTCTTCATAAGAAGCCTTCCTCACCAAAAAATCTATTCTAAAGTTCATGAGTCAGTCTTTAATAGTATAAGTTGAACAAACATAATAGAAAAAGCACTCTTAGGATCATATTTTTCTTAGTGTTTTTTTCTTGGCTTGCATTTTGAGGTGAGAGTACATATTCTTCATATTTTATTTTTCCTTGCACGCTCCTCATCATACTTGGTGTATTCCGGCTTCGTCGAGTGTGCCTTGACCTATTTTCATCATTCTCAGAATTTTGGGTTTGATTCCACATTTAATTTTTAATCACAACCACTTTTTCTTCATCTCTATTTCAATTTCACATAATCGGTGTCATTCCAATGACCGTGGGTCGTTGGTTACCCTCCGGATGTCATCGGTTTTACCCAACCGGCATCAATTTATTGTTCTTTTGGTTAACCTACCTAAAAGGACACCTATTCCATATTCTTTATCATTCAGAGTCTCTATAACTCTCATCATCTTCTCTATCCTGATAAAATCCATCTGCAGCTTATCTACTTGGCAGATTAGTAGCCTTTTGCCTTGTTTTGGCAAACTATCCATTTTTCATAGTGACCAACCGTGATTACCTATGACCAATGTCAGTTTACCCTAACCGGCATTGGTTAGTCTATTCAAATTTCCATCTAACATTTTGTACCTAATCTACCTACCACCACCTATTTTTCCTATCTTTGTTGTATTTTTGTGTCATTTATAGAAAACAGTCCTACCACATCAGTACTTGTTCACATGATGTTGACTCGTCGCCAATCAAACACCCTCATATTTCACGCTATTCATCAACCACTCCCACCTAGTCCTTCACCACCTTCCATCCTATCACCCATGGAGCCTATCGGACCTATCTCTATCACCACAGGTGATGAGGTGTTCACACGACTACTTGACGAGAACCCTTCCACCTTGCACAAACATCCCTTCATGTTACATTCATTTAATGACACTATCACCTCTACACTTGGCACCATCATCCTCCATGTTCGCATGGGCCCCTGTATTGTTCCAGAGCTATTTTACATCTTGGAGGGGGAATTTCAATATAACATGTTGCTTGGTAGACCCTGGATTCGTGTTATAGGTTGCGTTCCTTCCACTTTGCATCGTTACGTCAAGTTTGAGCATGAAGGACACACCTATACCATTCTAGCCGACCCATCACCTTTCAAAACCTACAACATGCTTTACCGACCCAATGACATGCTTATGCCCATTAAGTCGTCTACCTCCATGACCACTTCCTCTTCACCTACACCTCCACTCACGGTGCCAGCTGCTACGTCAACCTCACCTAACTCCTCTATCCCTACGCCACCAAAACTTCCACCACCAACCCATCAACCTCCTTATCTATTAGCTCCACCTCCAATCCAACCTCGACACGTCGTTTATTCCATCTACCCACATATCAACCACCAATCCCTTGAAAGGAATTTTTAATGCCTCACTTAGGGGAGTATTGCCTATATAGTGTCAACACATTCCGACTCCACAAGAGTATGCAAGTCTTCACGAACACCCTCGCTATGATCACTTTGCATAGGAGAGCACCTCCTTTATGGTCCTCCCCACCTTCATACCAATCTCACCTATGGGGACTTGATACTACCACTTATACACCTAAACCACCATCACAAATCCACCCATTTTTGTAAACCTCTAGTCACTCACCAATCATCATTTCGCCCACACCTTCTTGCATCAATGTGTGCGGAAGGGTTTTTGTTATGGATTTTACGAGCACGGTCATCACACTATCATTCCATATACTACTCACAAACATAATTACCGTAGTGGTATCGGATTTGATGAACCACCTACCAAGAAGGCCCACATTAAACTCATTAGGACATCTTGACCCTTCTCCACTTTCTTCACCCGCTCTACCTTATTCACCACCTTCATCGAAAAAGTTGATGGATCCAGAATCCATCCCTCCTAACTTTTTTTTTTATAAACACAATTTCCTTGGGACCTCTAACTTATCAATGTGAGGCGAGGCTCCCTCTTCTCTTCCCATCCTGCATCCCGAAATGATTGATGATGATACACCTTCTATTAACATCATTCAATATCATGATGATGAGTCTATACTCACCTACCTTGGTACATAAGACTCATATATTCATCAATCGTTACCATCTTAGATATAAACCATGTTGAACAAATTGACTATCGAAATCAACATCCATACTCAGGATGACTGCACATTCTAAAGATCGAACAATATTTAGATCTTTGCTAAATAGGAAGCCATCACTTATTTTCTTAAAAATCATAACCATGCTTTCGCTTGGTCTTATCTTTGACATGCCCAGTATTGACCTTACCATAATGGTCCACAATATCGTAACCATTCATGATGCCAAACCCATAAACAAAAGCTAAGGAAAATGCACCCTCACATTGCTCTTTTAGTCAAAGAAGAACTTCAATACCTCCTTTCCATTTCCTTCATCTTACCCATAGATTATCCTTGATGGATTTATAACATTGTCCTTGTCACTAAGGCAACAGGGGGACTTTGCATTTGCATAGATTTATGTGACCTCAACCTATCTTTCTCGAAAAGATGACTTTCCTCTACCTGGTATTGACCAACTAGTTGACCTTACCGATGGTAACAAGATACTATCACTCATGGATGGTTTCTCGAGTTATAACCAAAACTTTCTTTCCCTAGAGGATCAACACAAAACCACATTCATCACCCCTTGGGGGACCTTATACTATCGATTCATGCCTTTTGGCCTAAAAAGGCGGTGCCACATATCGGCGGGCTATGAATTACATCTTCCATGACATTATGCATCATATATTGGAAGATTATGTAGATGATCTCCTTTCCAAATATAAATGCCTCTCTAAGTACGTCTCTGTCCTTAAAACCATCTTTGATGACCTCATTAAGTATTGCGTTCACCTTTAGCCCAAGAAGTGTGTCTTCGCGGTTCTCTCGGGAAAACTCCTGGGATTTATCATCTCCTTATGTGGTATAGAGGTTGAACCTGCTAAAGTCAAGGCTATTCTTGAAATACATCCACCCACTAATCTACAGTAGCAGACCATGACCTACAAGGTAAGTTGTAGTCTATTCACCGTTTCATTTTGCAAGTGTCGATCGGTGTTAACCATTTCATCATCTTCTCAAGAAGGATGTCTCCTTTAAATGGCATGATGATTGCCATAAAGATTTTCAAGCCTTAAAAAATACCTTCTCCAACCACCCGTACTCATTCCACCTAAAGATGATAAACCCTTCTACCTATACCTCATTACTACCAATCACTCCTTAGGGGCCATGCTTGCTCATCGCGATGAAAAACATAGGGAGTAGGTATTTTACTACATAATTTGTACTCTTCTAGAATACGAAACCTGATACACCCATACAAAAAAATTGCTTAGCCTTAGTTTTTGTTGCCACCAAACTCTGCCATCTGCTTAATCAAAACCTATGTTGTGACCAACACCGACCCCTTACACTTCATGTACACCAAACCTTACCAAAATCAATGGGTTACACACTCGGCTTATGCTTCTAGCCGACCTCGACCTCGAATTCATTCATCAAAAGTCCATAAAGGGCTAAGATATCAACAACCAATTGGCCAGCGGACATATTTCCGGGATCAACCCTCTAACTTTGACTTTCTCGATGAATCTATTGCTACCCTTTCCTTAGGCGAACACGTGTACCAAATGACACTCTTCTTCGATGGTTCCAAGTGTCAACATGGGGTGGGGCTGGTGTTATCCTCATTTCACTTGATAGTGAACCCATGCCTTTTTCTTTCAAACTCAATTTTGATTGTACAAACAATATTGTTGAATATGAAGCACTCATATTAGGTCTCTAGGCTGCCTATGCCTTAGATGTTAAGTCCATCAACATCTTTGGTGATTCTCAATTGGTCATAAACCAAGTCAATGGTGTATACCAATGTCGTAATGAGACACTTCAAAAGTATAAACATCATGTGGACATACTTTTGACCACCTTCAACTATTACGCCCTTCAAACCGTCCCCTGTTCTACCAACAAATTTGTAAATACCATGGCCTGCTTGGCTTCTCAAATACCCACCTTGGCCGCCGATTCTAAAATATTTGTCACCATACAAAGACTCCAATCACCCTCTTATTTACCTCGTGAAGTTTACTCTATTGGAACCATTGCTCCTAACCCGAGTGACCTTTGGTATAAACAATACTCAAACTATCTTTCCCTCTCCATCTTACCTCCCGACCTCACTCGTAATGGACAACACACTTTTCTTAAAAGGGTCTCTCATTACGTCATCATGGGTGGCCTCCTCTATAAGCATGGCTTTGATGGTATTCTTTTACGATGTCTTACGATTTCTAAAATTCCTTATACCATTAAGGAAGTTCATGATGGTATATGTGGAGGTCATTTTATTGGCCTTATCATTGTTAAGCGTATTCTTGACCTAGGCTATTCTTGTGCCAACCCTCAACCATGATTGTTGTGATTACGTTAAGCATTGTGTAAAATACCAACAACATGCCAACCTTCATCATACACCTAGTCATGCCTTATAGGTCGCTTTGTGACCTTTGGCTCTTTTCTTAATAGGGTTTGGATATTTTTGGTGAAATCTATCCCCATTCTTCCCACCGACATCAATGGATAATCACCACTACCGAATATTACACCAAATGGGTTGAAACCATACCTTTCATCTCCACGAAAGGTGATAAAATATGTGAGTTCATAAATCATCACATCATTTATCACTTTGGTGTTCCTCAACTGCCTCATCACCGATAACGGAAAACAATTCAAAAATAAAACCTTACGGAAAATTTGCGACGCCTTCAAGTATTCACCTAAGTTTCTCATCACCATATTACCCATAAACCAATGGCGGGCCAAATCCACTAATAAAACCACTGAATAAAATTCTCATCAAAGTTGTTGATGATCTTCGGGAAGACCGACATACACACATTCCTTTAACCTTGTGGGCATACCACACTAGTATTTACACTTCCACTCTTTGCCACACCTTTTTCTCGGTCTACGATACGGAGGTTGTTCTACCTCTCAAAGTTCGGATGCCATCACTTCGTATTTCTCTCCATGACATGCTCAATGATGATAACTTTCACTAGGACCATTTAGCACAACTTGAGTTATTAGATGAACATCGTCTTAACGCTCTTGACCATATTCAAGTTTACAAAAACGTATCAAACATTCCTATGACAAACGTGTTCATGAACAAACCTTCCAAGTTGGTGATCTCATCCTAAAGTAAAATCAACATGTAACCAAGGTAGAAAAGAAGTAAGCGGGGTAAATTTTCTCCTAATTGGCTTGGACCATACATTGTGACTCATACTTACGGATCGGGGCTTATCATTTATCTTTCTTGAATGGTAAACCTGAACTGAGCCCTTAATGCCTTGCATCTTTGACCATTCTACTATTGAATTTTAGTCCTACCTCACCTTCTTCCCCTTTTCACGCTCTTACGTTGAGCACTATCCACTTTCTATGCCATCCCGAACGATTAAACAAGAATCATGTGCATCTTGGTCACTCTTTTATCTTCTCTTAAATATGTGTACCATGGCACTAGACATGGCATGATTCTCATGGATACTTTTGTCTTCTTTTAGATAAGATCCCATGTTCATTTCACCTTGCTTTCTAAATAAGAATCTAATTCTTCACCTTAGTCTTGTCCATGACTTAAAATCCCTCACATGGGATCCAACTCCTTCACTCAAAATTCCAATAAAAATATGACTCCCTCAAAAAGGACATCTTTCTCTCTACATACATTTGCGGTAAATAGAATTCTCCCTCGAAAGACAAAGCTATGTAAAGCCCTTAAAAAAAAACTAAAAAACTAAAAAAGAAGAGAATCTGAAGTTTCCCGCATTGATCGGCTTGCGAAGACCTCAAGGAGTTAATTTTCTCATCCCATATAGACTTCCCGCATCGATCAATCTATCTCAAATACAAGTCAAAATAGAAAAAAATTTCGTCATGGACTCACTTATCGTGATCTTGGATCTCTTACCAAAAGGCATGCTTCCAAATACCATATAAAATACCCACTTTTCACCCTCTCGCCATTTGCACTTTCATTTCCTACAACCTCAAGGGACCTACTGGAATCGTGACATTTGGTGACCATGTGACTACTCTTCACCTTTAGAATAATCAATCATGTAATGTCTTTAGGGTCTTACGTTCATCAGCCTATCCAAGGTATGACCGAACCTATTATGATCCTTACCAACCAAGTGGCTTTCTTTCCTCCTCTTATCTTTTAACCATCTTCATTACGTATTGATCATCCTATATGGGACTAGATCCTTGACGCTTATCTTTGGGTAATTTTCCCTATTTCGCCACAATCAACTCAAAATCACACATACCAATGTTCCCACAATTCACTCATAGGTGAAAGACCAGGACTCAATCATGCCTATAACCTACCAACCCATACTCATACATCCTCGCATTCTTCCCTAGCTTAAGGGAAAACTACATCGATCCGAGGTCCTTTTTGTCGATACTATGTAGGCA
Organism: Taxus wallichiana var. yunnanensis; assembly: GCA_018340775.1. NCBI lineage: Eukaryota > Viridiplantae > Streptophyta > Pinopsida > Cupressales > Taxaceae > Taxus > Taxus wallichiana. Next base: position 377,554,960 of record CM031242.1, on the reverse strand, counting down.
ACACTCGAAGACATGGGGCCCTTGGAGGTTAGCTCAACCACTCTTTACCCTAACCAATTCCCCTTTCCTTTTCCTAAATCACATTCTACCCTAGTTATTTTCCTTTTTATATCAATAATTGGAAATTAAACCAAACCAACAACAATTACTTCACATCTTTATCATCATGATTCATATATTTACTATGTCTACCATTTCTTTACCATTATCACATATGTTATTATAAAACATCTCATCGTGACTCATATCATCATAAATTACACAAATTAAACGATTTACAAACTAAACCAAACCTAAAATTCATCATACCTAAGTCAACCTCACTCAATCCATGCCTAAACCAAACATTTGACTCAATCCATGCCTAAACCAAACACCTAACTCAATTCATGCCTAAACCACAACCTTTGATTCAACCATGCCTATGACCTGAATCCACCATGCCTAACACACCTATCATCCATCCATCTATGCATAACAATAAAATTCTATCAACACAGATACATCATCACCAAATCATCCATCTCATCATATAAATATGTGTATCCATATAATATATATTGATACAAAATAATATGCATCTCTCAAAAACTCTCATATACAACCTCACCATCTTCAAACATGTAGGTGGTATATGATCAAAAATAAACAAAAATATCATATACATCCTCACTCTCTTCGGCACGCAGGCCGATATATATCAAAAATAAATAACTACATCAAAATGGAGGGACATACATCAGGCATCATCCTACCGGATATCCTCCATATCGGTCTCTCCTATCTCCTCCTCCTTGGCTCTGTACGACAGTGCTCGCTAACATCTCACCACCTCTCATGGGGTGTATTTGAGTCCTATTTGGTACATAACCTTGGGCGGGCTCTCGTGAACTAGTGGCCTCACCCTGATCTTGTCTTAGGGCTCGATGGCCCCCTATACTCTCCACGCTATGGGTGTGAGATCTGGTCCTCTCACTCGAGGCCTGATATGCCTTGTACTCTCTGTAGGATATAAAATCTATCCCCACCACCATAAAATGATCTTGGTAATACCTGGCCTCACCTAGGGAATCCCATAATCTAGATACGGGTACTATCTGTGGTGGCCCCATCAGCCTCGCCCCTTTGCTTGTCTTGTGGGACCTGTCCCCCCCCGCCTTGAATTGGCACCCTTTCCCTATGCCTATGGTGGTTGCCATCGGTCTTGCACCCTGTGCTGTATCTAGGCCTATAATGTCACAATCTGTGTCTATGCATGTAGTGGCCAATAGGCCCTACAAACCCTGTAACCTACACCTGTAGGGCAGCCACTTGATCATCATCCCCATCACCATCTCCACCCCTGGGCCATTTGGGCATGTATACACGCCCACCTATGCATACAAAGCGACCACCTCTACCTCGAACCTGCTAACTACCCTTGTACCATCCCCACTATCTAATCAAGTTCACCACTTGTCCCTATAAGGCGTCTCTCTAAGTGGTGATGGTGGATAAATATGGCTACTCGCGCTTCGATGGTACTACTCATAAATGAGCCACCCACCACTGTCTATACCTATCAGTCACCCTAACATCATCTATCTGCAAGTCTATCACCTATTCCTTCTACCCCTGTAGGTACTATCGGCTATGGTATTGGTAGTGGTCTCTCCACATCATCTCTCTAGTACTGTGGGAAGGGTGGGGTATGTCCTATGGTAACCCAAACTGTCGTCTAACCCTGTCTACTAGGATCATCTCATGCTCCCTGCACGGTGCCCCTCAATCCATCTGAGTAGCTGCAAGTCATCTAACTCATCAGCCATCTATCTATATGAGGGATAACCCACATACGGTCTCTAAATAATGTCCACACCAAACAATCCCTCTAGTAACTTTCTATAATAAGCTACATCATGTGTAACCCTACGATCGACGCTCTCCCATCATAGGCAGCCATAAATGTACTCCCACCCGAATAAAACCAAGCTCAAATGCATCCGCCCATGGCATACCAATCAGATGAGCACACACAATGTGCTCGTAGGCCCAACAATGAAGAATAAATGTTTAGCATAATCTGAACCATCGGAGCCACCCATATGCCCATAGCTCTCTATATAGATGCACCAAGGATGTTGGCACCTATACGAAGAAGGTCTTGTCCATCATCATATCATGCAACACCCCATAAGTGATCATGGGAATCTCCCACCCTCTACATCCAGTAGTGCAAAACAACAGACTACCTCCATTAATAATACTACTAGCCTTGTCTCCTCTTGATGGGCTAGGTACATCTCTCCATAACTCAGCCGGGCGCTTATGGAATATCATCTCCACCAATCCCTCACCGAATGCTATCAAGCATCAACTCCTCATATTCCTCTAAGGAGATCAAGTATACCTATGTCCCCAATATCGTAACCGTAAGATCCTGTAAACATCCTCCAAGGTGATTGTCATCTCCCCCGTCAGTAGGTGGAACATGTTGGTCGTTGAATCCCATCTATCGATGAGAGTGATCATCAAACTCGGCTACCAAACTACATCTTTGGTAGTGTCGGACCCCAATCAGGCTCACATCGTGACATGCCTTCACTCCTCGACCATCGCATCCCCATGAACTGTCAAGAGCAAGGGTGGCACCTTGTCTCACATCCTCAGCTGATCTCTCACCTACATCCAACAAAACATCACATTACTACACCTTAATCATACCCACAATCATTCTCAACACCTCACCTATACTTACCACCCTACCTCTCTTTCCCTAGACCTCTTTACCTTTGTATCCCATCTTCTATCTACCCACCCCAACCCTAACCCACTATCTTTCACCCTTACATATTTTTCACCCTTTACCTATGTTATGATTTTCCCCAAAACATCTCCTACTTACCACTACCTATCTCACCCACCCAACATAAGTCACTTTTGGCCCCTTTTTCCCCAAATCATGACCGGTACCGGTTATCTCTAACCGACCCTGGTCCCCCATAAACCGCATCGGTCACCTTTTTCGTGACCACTACTAGTTTTCTACCACCGACATTGGCTAATCCTCAACTGATGCCGGTCACTGTCACCGCAAAAACCGTGACGCCTAAAACCCCCTCTTCCTAAACACTTCCTTTTTCTCCCTTCTACCCACCCAATCCTACCTAAATCCCCCTCCACCCTTCCCCACCCCTCCTTCACCCAATCACCTCCCCTATGCCTATTTTACCGATTTTCCCTCCCACCAATTAAAAATTCATTTCCCCCAAACCCATTTTTCCCCACCCAATATCTAAATCAATCTAACACACAAAACAAAGAATGAGATTGATTCTTACCTCATCACACTTCCGTTGCCGTGGTGGCACATCAAGCCACTACACCGATGGTCCACCCGATCCCTCTCCTACCTCTTCCATCACCCAATCAACCTACTCACCTCCAACCAACCGAATCAATCAATCTGATCTCGTGGACCCACCTATCGACTACCAATCACCCACTACACCACTCGCCAACTCAGCTCTCCATTCCGCACGGATGCTTTCAACCTTTCTCTCTCTCACTGTCATTTTCTCCTATTTGGAAAGTGAAAAATGATTCCGTAAAAAGTGGAAATTTCCTTTTTATAACCTACCCGACTTGACCAGCAATAGTTTTACCTTGACCAACATCAGTCTTGTGCCCTAGCTTACCATGGTTGGTCCATTAAGACCGGAATCGGTTCCTTATAACCATTTTCGGTTATCCTGCTTAGTCCTTTTCCTTCCCCTACCCCTCATTTGATGACCTACATCATGTTTACCTCACCCACACCGACTTGGACACTTCACTTTATCCTCCTAACCTACATCCTTTTTACCTCACCCACACCTAACTTGGACACTTCACTTTATCCTCCTGACCTCATCATTTACTACCTCACCTCATCCTCATTTGGGGACTCGTTATTTTACCCATACCTCAGCCCTACCCATGTCGTGACCTAGATACTTGGACCTAGAACATCGCTAGTGACCTGTGACCTCATGTGCCCACTATACCTTGCGGCCTTCATTACTTTGTTTTGTTTTGATTTACATATTGACCTTACCTTGCCTCTTTCGTGACGTTTTTCGACCCAACATTTGGTGTCTTTGGAACATACCTAAACGTTCATGTACCTAACCCTGCATCATGTTTCTGACCATATCCTATACCTTGGATACCAAAATCACCTCAACCTTGTTTGGATAAACCTATTGACCTTAGACAATGTAGAGTTTGCATTCTCTTGACCTAGTATCGTTTCTGCAGTTTATAAGTGTGCGTGTGTTATTTATTACTACCTTTGACCACGACCCATTACAGAGTACCCAATTAGACTTTTCCCCCTTTTTTCTCCCATTTCCCACCTTCCTCTTCATCACATTCACCTTTTATCAAACCAATCACTCATTCTTCCATTCTCCTCATCAGTTCCTAGTTTGAGGGGACCACCTTCACCCACACATGGGGTAACCACACCTAATTTTTGTTAGCGTCGCTTACCAATACAAGCTATGCCACAAAAAGGGGAAAAATGTAGACACCAAAATTGGGTCACACTCCCCTTGGTCCCTCGACAAATAATCAACTTAAACACACTCACCTAACCATGGCCCATTACACCCCACTCTAATATTAATTTAATTAAATTAATTCATGATCTCATAATATTTATTATTTAAATATCCTAATTGAGATAATTCACACCACCACCTCACCTATACACCTCATCTAGCCACCTCACCCTAAGACCTATTCTTAGTATGTTGCCATAACTAACTAAGACCTACCTAAACCCTAAAAATCAAAGCCTACATTCCCTCTAACCACATTCCTACCCATTAGAAAGGAATCTTCCATTCTAATCTGTAGAAGAAACAAACGAGATCCAAGAAAATCAAGAGGATTTTCCCATTTTAGAAAACCTAGGAAATCCCACCCTAACCAACGCCGGTTACCCTAAACTACCACCGGTCAACCCGAAACCATCTTCGATTACCATTTATTCCCAAAACAACCTAATTTTAGGGTTAGCACATTTTTCGAGAGAAAGAGATGAAATCGAGCTACATACAAGAAAAACCAACATTGGTACATGCATAAGAGCATCCACATCTAGCACCGAAGTAATTACAAAGCCATTTGCATTCATGGAAGAATCTGAGGAAGCGCCATCACCACATCAAGCTCCATCCATTTGAATTAACTATCTTTTCCCTCCAGCCATCAAGTTCATACAACAGTAAGTGTTTTATTAACTTGCATTCATCCATTTTCATTTTAGTAGGTTATGTTATATTAATTATCAGTTTCTACTCCCATTCCCATTCTCCCACCATTTACCTCCATGCAAACTTGACCATTCCTTCACCCACACCATTGAACTTCCCATACCCGGATTTTAAAGATCCCTAAGCATACCTAAGACCTACACATGACCTTGCCATTGCCTGTCCATTTCCATTTAGCCTTGGATCTGTCACCACACCAAGATTTTATTAAGTTTCCTCCACCCTGACCATACCAACGCCGGTTACCCACAACTGCTTCTGTTCGGTTCGATTAAACTGACATCAGTCATTCCAGACCGACATTGGTCTCTATGTTTGTTACCCTCATACCAAGAACATAGCTTAAAATCTCCACCAAATACCCAAAATATCCTAGAACTAGACCCTGACCAGTGCACTCAGTACTCTACTCGACAGAGAAATTTACCTTGATTTAGTCATAGCTTAACTTTGTTGTGAAGCGAATTTGCTTATTGTAGTCGAATGAGATACCTAAATCATTTTAACTATAGTAGGATTTCATTTATTGTTAACATTGAGTTGTTTTAAATAGTGGATTGACAACCATCTAGGGAGTATCACACTTCTCGGATCTAGCATATGCTAGGTAGTCCATTTCATATCTTGTTTAACTTCTTTTGGTGGTCTCGTTTTCCATTTCGGGTAGTTCCTCCTAACCAAAAGGACTCTCTCATGTCCATCTATGGATCAAGAAGTCATACATGCGCAACAACCTTCAACCAAATTTAATATGTATTCCTCTAGCCCATTTACCCTTATCTGTTTCCTCCATCTTCAAAGAAACACTCTAGAATCGGGTGAAACACATGGCTTGGTATTTGGGCGTACCCCCTCACTTCACGGTCCTGCGGTGATAAGTGAGTTGGGTGCTTATTCAATATCTTGACAAATAATTGTTAATACTCGGCCAAAACACTTGAGTTGGTTTCCTTATTAGGTGATGAAATCCCAATATTTATCACTGGAAGAATTTGTTTAAATGTGTGTTTTATATTTTGAATGATATGGTTGTGTGTAGGGAAAGATAAAGTGAATGCAATCAATTAACTTTCCTAATTAAAAACTATGTGAACAAGAAGAATGCAATAGTTTTTAAGCCCAAAATGACATATTGATTTTGATGAGAGAAAAAAGCACAAATGCAGTACATAAAGCAAAAAGAAGGACTAGGACTCACCGTGATAAATGCTTCCTTTTTAATTTTTTGCATTTTTTTCAATTTCTATTTTTAGCAATAAATAATCCGGCAAGCAAAAAGACTCTAGAAACAACAACCTACAAAACGGGTTAGCGAGAAAAAAACACATTAGAAAACATTGATTAGAAGGCAACCGCAAAGTAATCAAAATTATTGAAGAGAAATCTTTGACGATTGAATGAATCACTTTGGTGATTCACCCGATTCTTCTTTGGAGATTTACAAGATCACTAGTGATTACATGAGCAAAAAAATAGAAAATGAAAAATATGATATTTTGGATGAATGAAAAAATGAAATAAGGGACTCGTGGTCCCACTTTGAGCATGCCAAAATGTTCAAAAATATTTCTACTCCTTCAACTTGAATTAACAAAGAAATAAAATAGAAATATATTGACCTTAGAAGATGTGGGGTTTAACGATACCTGTAGATGTTAATTAACGATGCTAGATGTTGCGCTCCATGAAATATGAGTACAATATCCTTTCCCACAAAGAAACCTATGTTAAAAGTCACTTAGAATAATATGGGATTAGATAGATATATAGAATATTTCCTGGCAAAGGCCAAACCCCAAAAGTTAGTAAACTTCTTGCAAGGATGCCAATCCACGTTCAAGAAATTAATTTGATAATGATAATGTAAAATGATAAAATAAATGATATAACATAAAATTCAAAGGAAAAGGGACTAACATGGTCTAGGGCTATATGTTAGTCTAATGGAAAGACGATCCAAAGGGAATCTAGGAATCAAAAAATAGCTTAAAGGAACAAGGATACAGATGGTTGATATGCTCATAAAGGCAAGCTAAGTGATGTGTTTGATTAAGACAATTGATAAAATGCTAAGGATGGCTCAAAGGAACTTGACAGGGCTTGATATATGCATGTAAAGATAGAATAAAGACTGAAACTAAGATCTGGATATCAAAAAAATAGTCAGATTTGAAAACAGTCTAATGACAGGAATCACTGGTGATTGACTAAATCATTGGTATGGGGGCGATCATCGGCGATTGGGGGCTGATCATCGGTGATTGGGGGAATCATTGACGATTATTACACATTTTATGTAGGTTGATAAAGGTTAAGAAAAATTGATTTAAGATGTTGAATGATAAATGATTAAGACAATAATGTAAGAGTAAGGTGCTTACCTAATTCCAGTTGATGAATAAGACTAAGAGGATGAGATTTACTAGATAAGAGAATCATGTAGACATGTCTGAAGATTGTGCTTAGTTGTTGGATGTTTGGATGTCCCAGGAGAGGAAAATTATTTATGCCAGAGGACTGTTAAACCAATTCTTGGACGTGTGATTGATCTCCAAAATTTAAAAGTGAGATTGTTGATACGTGCATACATTGATGGCTGAGGCGAGAATATGATAGTAGATTTTGGGTAGAGATTTTATTCACATGAGGTCCAAAATTTCTCCAAGATGCTCAATGAAGGTAAATGGTAATTCCTAGTGTTGATTCTGATATCCAAGTGTTGAATGATGATGTACATGAAGCTGATGAACCGAATTGAAAGAAATAACTCATGGACTGAAGTTGAGGATCCCCATGAGAAGATAGAAAACTAGCTTATATAATCACTGATGATTACCTAAATCATCGGTGATTTTAGGCTATTTAAATTTTTTTGGAAAATGGTTGAAACAGTTTCCAAAAAGTGTTATTTTATTTTGGGTTTTGAGGTGCTGATTTGTTAGGTGGTTGGAGATGTGTTGAGTTTGTTGAGGGGGTGACAAAATAGGTTATATATGATGACAAAATAAGCTAGATATTACCTAGTTGGTTTTTAGGAAGATTCCTAGGTGATTAAGTAGGGTTTATCAATTGTACAAAAGGATAATCATGAGATAAGTGTGATAATGATAGGATATTGATTTTAATTAATTGAATAAGGATGGGTTTAGGATATGGGATGTTGATTTGATTGAATAAGGATATATTTAATTAATTGGACAAAGATGAGGGGTGTAGTATATGACTTAGGATATGAAATATTTATGTATTTAATTAATTGATTGAATAAAGATGAGGGGTGTAAATTTTCGGTTTCTAGAATTAATGAACAAGCTTCTCACACTATAGGTGGACTATACAAGTAATTTTTCCATAGAAGTACAAATCTTCTATAGAAAATCAAAAATTGTAGTCCCACAATAGATTAAGATTCATTAGTAATAACCTATCGTAATTTTTACATAAAAAATACAATCAATATCAAGTATCTCAGTCCATATAAAATCCAAAATCTCCTTCCCCATCAAATCCATGTTTTTCTATAATTTCACCAAAGGAATCCATTCCAAATATGGTTTTTAGAAAAGGAAATGTACATAAAGAACAAACATTGAAGGAAAATCAGTCGCAACCAAAAATCACTCTTCAAACATATCTTGGTCATTCCTTTGTTGAATGTGCTTAGTGGTATATTTATTTTGTAACATCTTCATCTTATTCCATTCCCATAAAACTTCACCTTTCTTCAAGATTTTCATTCCATAGATCATATTTCCACTTGCAAAACATTGTCATTAGAACAATCCCAATTCACTCCAAAAGGACCCTAGGTCCTCATGAGAAGTTTTCTAAGTTTTAAAAGTTCTCCTCAATTTTATGTCTCATAAAGTATCAAGCCAATCCCATCAAAAACATAGCTCTCATAATAAATCCTTAACTTAATACCAAAAATCCAACAAAACCTATATCTAATATTTATGACTCAACACAAAACACATAACAAACTTCCTCCTCAATAGATCCCTTCTTACCCCAATTTATGTATCAAATCACTCTAGTTCAATCATATTTGCATTCAATATTACAAACCAATCTATTCTTATTTGATTCATCTAAAAACTATAACAAAAAGCCGGGGTTCCATGCTTAAGAAAGGAGGTAACCCCTCCTTGAATGAAAATATTCATTTTGTGGTAGAGAACATTTCTACCACCCTCTTTTGACACCTAATTTTTACTTCCTCTAAATATTTTTAGAGTAAATTTTCCACCAAGGATTTAATGTCCCCACTTCTTACTTTTGGGAGATGATAATGGGATAGTATTCTAGATTTTGGTTACGGATAGAGAAATTTTGGGAATCCTTTATAGGTCAAAACCATTAAGAATAGTTTTAGATTTATCCAGATATATCTTCTCATTCTTAAAATCCCATCCAACTCTTTTTGAGAGTTTAATATCTCTGGAGCCAAATCCACATCCTCTTCATTAGTCATCCTACAATTCTAAGAGTTCAATATCTCCATAACTAACTTTTTATCCTCTTACGTAGAAAAATTGTGGTGATTGTATTTCTCTATCCCCCATAATATTATCCTTCTCGGTGTAGTCCATCTTCTAAGTTCATAGGTGATTATTCCCCTTATAGGTGTGAATATGCTTCCCCATGTGATATTTCTTACTCAACATGGGCATATAATGATTATTTTACCTTTTAGTTCATTCATTCTTCCTAAAGCTTTTTATTCTTAATAGAACATTTCCTTATGTTTTTAAAGAAGAAACACCAAAGGTAGAACCATTTACGCCCTTCTACACTACATCTTCGAGTCTACCAAATGATTTCTACTTTTCCAAACTTGATTTGTCCCCAAATATCATTATTGTATAGTTTTTGACTCAACTAGATAGGGGCCTACTTGTACCCATATGTCCAATAGGATTTGTTAATTTTTACAATCAATTGTCTCTCTTTCCAAAATCTTCAAATTCAAATTTCAGATTTCAGATTTCAGATTCTAGTTTTATAAAATTAGGTTTCCAAGGCTGCAACAAAATCTTCCTCCCCTCAAAAAATCAATTTCGACCTAAGATTCAGTTTCTATCTTTAGAATTCTAAAACTTGACCATAAACTAGCCTTTAGACAAATATCAAATATTAGTTTAATGAAACCTAAGCCATGTCTTTCGCATCCTTGATTCCAAAAAAATCCATTTCTAAGACATTGTAGGGATTTTACCTAGGAGTGATAGATTCCTTAAATTTCTAAATTCCTCATATACTATGTCTTGGGAGATCTTCTCTTGTCACAAGGGTACTTTCAAAACTCCATTTTCTTCAACTCAAAGAAGTTCCTCTTTTACTATTATCATCCTTTATGATTTTTCTATCCTGCAAACTTTTTGGTCTTATTTTAAAGAAATCGCATTCTAAGATTTAGAGCCCTTCCTAGCCAAGGCGGGAATCATAGCGGCCATATCATATTTTTCCTTTTTCTCGATTCATGTCGAAATAATTCTTATGTTTTCCGAAAAGATAAAGGGATAAATTATGTCACAAAGGATCATCATGATCCAATGATTATTTGATTATTAAGGCTTCAAAAAAATATCCATGCATGTGCTCCATTTATTTTTTATTTTCCATTAGGAGAGTCCTAATAAAGCTACAATCAATCATACTATACATATTTTCTTTGAATTTTTGAAGAACTTCCTTGTTTGTTACACTTCCTCTAGATCCAAAAGTATGGGATTTTTCAATCTTCCTTTTCCCATGTTGATGTTTGAGGAGAAATCTTCTAGATAATATAGATCTATTTCTACTAATGTGATAAGTTCTTATTTCTTTTCCCCATAGGGCCAAAACCCCTTTCTCAAGTATGTAATGTGGCTTCCATCCACCTCTCCTTTTAAATCGAATCCAAAGAACCCTTAGTTTATGATGATATCCAAAATTTCCTAATAAGTATTTTTGATCTACTTTGTTCATCTGATTTTTATGTCATCACTCTTCCTCTCCTCTCATGGATTCACCTCATTTTTGGAAAATTTCCAAATTGATTAATTAAGAAGACTATATGTTGTAATTTTGATAAATAAAAAGAATTTTTAATGTAAGCGAGCCAAGGTTAAGCGGTGGCAAGCCCAAACTCCTCGAAGTATTCATACTAGAAATCTTTTTTGGTTTCTCACTCTTCTTAGATGATTTCATTTTGATTTTTGATATCTTTAATGGTGGGTGTGAATGTGATGACACACAGTGAGTTCATGGAGGTTACCAAAGTGTTCCCACATGAGCAGTTCTTGGACAATTGGAAGATCATATATGTTATTGATAGGATGTGACAAACCTAGAACAGTCATCTACAAAACATACATATTGCAAATAACTTGTTAGAATAGAATCGACTAATAAAAATATGGCATACGCTAAAACCGGTTAGAAATGACAGGGGATCAATGGTGATCATTGATAGATGGTGATCAAAGACAAAATTCTTTTTGTAATGAAATATTAATAAAACAGGTAATAAAGAATACCAGAGAGAGAGATAAATGCTACGAAGGAAAACTATGGAGTATCTAGAAGTCTAGGAAACTTAGAAACTATCTGTGTGTGTGTGTGTGTGTGTGTGTGTGTGTGTGTGTGTGTGTGTGTGTGTGTGTGTGTGTGTGTGTGTGTGTGTGTGTGTGTGTGTGTGTGTGTGTGTGTGTGTGTGTGTGTGTGTTTGTAAGGAAACTAATAAATAAGGGATTATGGATACCGATCGATGGTTATTGGGAATCAATAGAAATTGGGGATGAAAATTACTAATTTTGATAATAGGATGCTAAAACATAAATTGATTAATGACAGATAGATTTAGCAATGAAGAGATAAACTATAAGGAATCTAGAAACCTCTAAGATTTTGAAAACAAAAACTTATATATATTTAGGAGGATGGTGACGAAAATAGAGACTACAGGAATGATTAACGTGATCAAGGATCAAAATAAATATCTTTAGAAATCAAAAAGATTCTATAGGTGCTCTAAATGGTTTAATAAAAGATAGAGTTCAAGAAGGTTGTGTGAGATAATGTTGGAAAAAATTTGTAGACTGTAATCTGATATAAAATAAGATAAAAAGGTGAAAGAAATGCATATATTAACCTTAATAATGAACTAGAGATGATAGAGCTACCAAAGAGGTTGACTCATGATCTAGGGGAGTTATTAAGTCTTGATAGCTTTGGAAATAGTGTATTGATATCCATGAATGTTGTGATGTCATTTATAGTGACAATGATACATCCTCACATGCATATTCTCACCAACCGGACAAGGGAGCCGAGGTTTGCTAAAAAGATCAACGGCATCCACAATGATTATCGGTGATCATAGATCACCGTGAATTTTTCCACATAGGTTAAGACCAATAAAAATTAAGAATGGAAAATGGTTAAAACCACTTGTCATCTAATATGTTAGGTTGTTAAATATCGGTGGGAGGTTATGGATTCAAGTTATGAGAGGTTAGAAGGTTAGGATAAGTATGGTAAAATAGTCTTGGGTTGTTTTAAGTGGTTAAGGGAGGGTAAATAGGTTTTATGTAGGTAAATATGATTTACGATGGTAAATTATATGATACTTAGGATAGAGATGATAATGATAGGTAATGGTAATTTAATTGATGTGTGTTAGGTCACCTAGGGGTGAAAAAGTGGTGTCTACATTTGCCCCTTTTTATTGAGTGGTCGGTAGGCACGGGATGTGAGAAAAAAACTAGTGCGAGGATGTACCAATTTTTTTATTTGTGATATTTTTATATTTTTCCTCCTCAAGATAATGAGTGACTATGTTGATCATTGGATTGAATAAAGTTGATTTTTATGTAGTTTTACTTCAAGATGCTCCAGATTTGTATAGTAGTATTAAATGACCATAATGGAGGATTTCATAATGGTTGTAATATTGGAAACATTTGGCAATAGACATGATAATGGAACACCTATAGATGTGTATTATTGCAAGACTAATACATGGAAAGGATCGAATGGGAATGTTCTCATGGGGATGTGTCTATCCATAGGACCAAGGGGTCGAGAATCAACATCCATAATGTGTGCAAATGTGATGTATTGTCAAAAATATATTTTTGAAAAGATATTGGAAATCCAAGCAAAGGCATGTATCTTTTGATAAATGTTTTAATACGATAAAAGAGGTATAGGTGACCAAAATTGATAAGTTTGTGTATAGAACCTAAAATCGCAAACGATTATTGATCGTGACACTTGAGATAGAAATAGGTGGCGATTCAGTGGTCATTAGTGATTTTTAAAATGGAAAATATATAAGGCAAGTGGTCCCACAAATATTTTATTTATTACATGTTCTTATGTGAATTGAGAGCTCGGTTTCTTATTTTTGAGTGTTTTTTAGATATAGAGGCAAGCGAAAGTGGAAAGAAGAGGCATAGAGCCACGAGAGGGGTAAGTAAGCTTGAATTTGTGTTTTATTTCAAGTTTTTGTTTATTTTTAATTTTTAGGTATTTCTAAAATTTTTGGGTGGGAACATTCAATCAGCTCCCAACGTATGATCGGAATTGATTGGGTGAATCATCGTTGATTGGGTTGATGCAATCATCTTCAATTAGCGATCGACAGAGATTATTGTGATTTTAGGAAAAGTTGTTAACTATTATGTTTTTTTGTGTGTTTTTCAAGCAAGGGACACTATTTATCTTTGAGATAGGGTGCTTCATATGTTTAAGAGGATATGTTTTGATGCTACTAATGCAAAGTGGGATCATGTGTCATTTGTTGCATTAGGAGGATTCTACGACTACTAGTGGATACCTCGGGATTTAGGACTAATGATAGCTTTGATTGACATTTGGGATCCAAGCACTAGGACATTATGGTTCCCTACCGATGAGATGAAAATCACCCTAGAGGATGTGTCTAAGGTGAGAAAGTGGGTGATATGAGGTGGTTATATGGTGATGAGGCTACCGAGATAGGATACACAACAGGAGCTTCTATATTGAGTCGTATTATGATGTAAATATGTTAGGTAATTAGTTGATCTCGGTTATTATGTTTGTTATATCATGTTATGCGTTATCATACTCAAGGGATGGAATTTTTCCATGGACCCTTTACAATGTCCTTGTAAAGATTATAGAGCATCAAACTTTATATACCGATCTTTTATACTTTTGGTCCCAAGTTTACCATGAGCTCGGATGTTTGTTTACAGGGAGGAGATATGGGTTGAATGTGGGTTTCTACTACATTATTGGGCCTATGAGCATATAGTCTTTGTGAGGCCACCGGGACTGTGGAGGGCAGGTGATGCGATAAAGTATGTAGTTGGAATTTTGAGATGGTGTTTTTATTGGATGCGGGATGATGGGTTAAGAGAGGCCGAACCTACTACACTAATCAACTACGATGTATGTCTCTAAATGATGTAGTGTGGAGGCCTTATGTGAGGTACCCTACATGTCTAGGGGTGGATGCATAGTTTATAGGGTTGAGGAGGGTGAGGTGGGTGTGGGGTAGAAGACTAGATATGGTAGAGGTCGTACAGTTTCCTCGGGTGGGGTGATAGTTTGGATTTCCTCATTTGATTCTTAGTAGGAAAATAGTATATCGGCATGAAAACTCTAAGAGATACTTACCCACGTCGAGAGTAGATGAATTAGGGCCAACTAAAGAGATAGGAAATACATAGGGGATTGGTGAGGATGATGTTGGAGTGGATGGTAGCTTCATGGCTTGGTGGGTGCAGTAATGGGTTTCTTGTGGAGGAGGGTGGGTAAGAGGTGACAAGGGGTTGGAGAGGAGGAGGGTGATGGTTGAGATGATCTAGCTAGGCTACGAGATAGCTCGTGATATTTTGTAGGTGAAGAGAGATGGACTAGTGGTTAAGAGTGATGCCACTCATCAAGAGTGTGATAGGATACAACGGGAGATAGATCAAATCTGCCTAGATAGTGATACGTATTTGTAGTAGCAAGATCAATATCGCAGGTAGTAAGAATCACTTTGGGTGATCTATGGGGAGGTGGGAATGGTTTTAGAGGTAGCTAGTAGTGTGGCCCAAGGATCAAGTCCTAGTACAAGGCATGCGGTGGTACTGCAATAGGAGTGTCGGCAAGAGGAGGGCATATGGGGCCTCCTTTTTTTTACCATTGAGTAATATGTTAGGAAATAAGAGATAAAATATGCGGAATAATCCCTTACGTAATCGTAATAAGAGAAACTAATATGCAAAAATATTATTGAGATCTCAAAAAAAAAGTGCGTAATAAATAACACAACATAGAGAGACAAGATTTAACGTGGTTCACCCAATTTGGGATACGTCCACCAAGAATCACTTGCTCGATTTTGTTACAAGCCTCCACTCTCTCAATACAATACCTAGAACCATTTGGAGCTATGCTCAACAAACTCTGAAATTCACACCCAAATTCAAAACACATCTATAATACATTTGCTTGTCTATGTATCATATGCATAAGACCATATACATAGACAATTTCTTAAGCAGTTTGATACAAAACCATGGGTATCAAAACCATGGGCAAAAATTGTGGGTATCAAAACCATGGGCAAAAATTGTGGGTATCAAAACAATGGGTACCGAAAAACCATGGGCTCAAAAATAGCCCATAACGGTTACCCATTACCCATGGGTTAATAAACCACCCATGAAAATTTTCTTTGGGGGCTTCACCCCGAACGCCCATCGATCGTGGGGCTTCATCCCCCGAACCCCCTAACCCACTCACCGGTGAGTGGGACCACCGTAAAAATACCCGAGTGTAACACATAGAAGGTGTACCACACTCTAACATGAAAATAGGCTCCACAAACATAACACAATATAGAGCGCTTGGCAAGGAGATGAGACAAAATGAGTGTTTGGTAATAGATTTCCTATTTGGTGTTCCACGTTATGTGAAGAATAGAGCAAGAAAGTGTATATTGGCCCAATTGGCTACATCGGTGAGCACTGGGAGTATCTCTCTACCACGAGAGATGCTGGGTCCAGATGTAGGAGCTGCAGGAGGCTAGGGTGGTGAGTGGGTATCATATTTAGATTTTACCACATATTATGTGGGTTTTTTTATATGCTTTAGATATAGATGATTTTGTACATGAGCCTTTTTAAGGCATTTTGTATCGACGTTCAATGATATATGTGACTATTATGTTTTGGATTCATGTGTTGTTGATTATTTTTTATGTTTTATTTTCATGATGAAATGTTTAGATAATTTTAGATATATTTGAATGATGTTATATGTGATTTTGACATAATGTTTAAATGTATAATCGTTGATTTTGATATTTTTATGTGATGCTTTATATTGACTCATAGAATAGATATCTTGGTATATATTTCAAAATGTTCTTTAAAAATCATGGTTGAGAATAAATGTGAAATTCTTTTTTGGAATAGATTTGATACATATGTGATGTGATGGAAATGTGTGTGTGTGTGTGACAAATTCACGTGAGGCCTTGTATCAAATGTTAACATATAACTAGCAATACTTAATCACATGTGGGATCTTGGATATAAATGAAAATGGGTTTCCATATCTTCCTTCAATATGGGAAGGGTTAATATATGTAGTTTGTATGGGGAAGTAGGTTCTCCTTTTCGATGGCTCATAGGCTTATGCCCTAGCTATATTATTATTTCAAAATTGATCGATGTGGGAAGTTTTTTTTTAAGGGAAAGTTGATCGGTGTGGGAAGCTTTCCTAGGATGCTTTTGATTTTTTGTCTTTTTGAAGGCTCATCGACACGGGAAGCCTTCTTATAATGATATAGGTGGTCATCCTTCAAAGTAGTGGTTTATGATTTTTACTTTTATTTTTAATAGTTTTTGTCATGGTATCGATCAATATTTTGATTGACAACTTTCCTTTGAGGGATGAGTCTGTTTTTATTATTATGCTTTAATAGTTGTCCTTCAAGGATCAATCTATATTTTTGACAATGTGCATCCATATGTATGATTTTTATTTTGAATATTGAGGAAAACCTAATAGACCATTAAATAAGGGTAAGAATTTGTACAACCACACATGTGATCCCTTAGCATGTTTTCATTTGGTAGATAAAGGGTATATCGAGTAATGATTGTGGGGTTCTTCTTTGAGGAGGAACATGTCCATGTGAAATATTTGATGAATAGAGTCATGGTGCTCATATTTAAGGTAATGATTTATCTGATGTTGATGGTTAACCACATTCTTCCAAATCATTATGACAATAAATGATAGGTTAGTGGGGAATAATATTTTTTATATGAATAATGTCATGATGGTATATTTTTAATAGTATAAATACATGCAAGTGCAAGGAATTCAGAGGTTCCATTTCAAGTGTACCATAAGGGTAAGAAAAATTATAGGCTCCCAACCCATACTTGTGAGTAATGACATATGAATTGATCCAGCTAGAGGAAAACTTTCCAAATTTACTCCTTTCTAGAGTAGTGACATTTTGATTCTCTTTGAGGAAAAGATCACCAATGTTGAAGTCATGTTATTTTACTTGTTTGTTATAGGATCCTTTGATGCGTTCTTTATATACATGATTATGTACAAGGTCTTTCAGGTGGTGCTTATCTAATAATTCCATTCTTTCTAGAAGTTCTTGATGATAATCCTCATCAGAGATAAAATATCTTAGGGATATAAGGTGATGGAATTTTAACTTCAAGGGATAAGACTACCTCAGATCCGTGGACTAAATAAAATTTTGTAGCACCTTTAGGAGTACAGATGCAATTTTGGTAAGGCCATATAATGAAACAGATTTGGAGGTGCCAATACCGCCTACTTGGTCGACATTTTTCATGAGAATTTTGTTGAGTGTTTTGTTAGATGTTTTTTCTTGTCCATTGATTTGTGGATAATATGGTGATGAAAATCCTAGTTTGATGTTGAGTGTGTCTCATAATTTCTTCATTTCTTTATTTTTAAATATTTTCCATTATGATTGATAATTTTTTGAGGGATTCCAAAGTGATATATGATTTTTTGATAGATAAAATTGACAATTTTATTTTCTTTATTAGAGATTGGGGAAATAGCTTCCACCCATTTTAGTAAAATTTTCAATGAGCAATGATGTTGTTGCGATGAATAAGGGTTGATGATAAGGCAATGAGGTCCAAACCCCATTGTGAGAAGGGTCATAGATATTTAGTAGGTTATAGGTTACGGCTTGGGATGTGGATGATATTGGAATGTTGTTGACACCTAACGCATTTCTTAATGTATGCACAACAATCTTGATTGAGGGTGGGCTAGTAATAGCCAATCCATAGCACAAGTTTAGAAATAGCCATCTTGGTGAAGTTTCCACCACATATACCATCATGGACATCTTTGATAGATTTAGTAGACTCATGATATTTGAGGAATCATAGTAAGAGACCATCAAACCTATGTTTGTAGAGGACACCACCTACAATGACATATCATGTAGTTTGTTTAAGAAAAGATCATTTAGAATTTTTAGATAAGTTAGATGATATTTTTATTGAGAAATATGGTCATAGGTTTGAATGTAAAAGAGGTCCATTTGGTTATCTTTGATGAGATTGATAGAGGGAGTTCATTGGTATTAAATGGTTTATCGATTCTATGCATAGTAACGGATAATTTGGAATCATAATTTGATAGTGGAATGAGTGAGGCTAATGAAGCCATGTTATCTAAAGAATTATTATAATATCATGGAACTATTTGGATGGTGTGTTAATCAAAAGATTCTAAAAATAATTCAACAATGTTCTTATATTTTTGTAAATTTTCATTCTTACATTGATAAACTCCTTTGATTTGATTGATGATGAGTTGAGAGTCCCCATAAATGTCTAAAATCTGAACAACAAGCATGATTTCTATTTGGATACCCATGATAAGAGCTTCGTATTCATCCATGTTATTAGTGCATTTGAAGTTTAATGTAAATGATAGAGGGATAGGAGTCCCTTAGAGAGGCATGATGATTATACGGCACCTCCCCTTGCTTTGACATTTAGATCCATAAAAAAAAGTGTCATTCGATAATATTATATTCTTGATCGATGGTGTTAATGGATTCATTGATAAATTATCCATGTGGTATTTGATTTTTAGAAAGGGGATCTTCTACGAGTTGATAATCAATGGATTTCCCCTTGATGGATTTTTGTGACATGAATTTTGGTCAAATTTAGTCACGAGCATGAGTCATGAATGATACAAATCACTATGGTATGGTTTATACAAAGATAGCTTTGAGAGGACTGAAAAATGGTGACAACGTATGTTTTATGATTAAGTAGATAGTGGAAAAGTTTGGAGGTCGTGAAGTATAAGGCACAACACAACTTTTTTGCTTGAGATAACGATTTTCATAGTCATGGAGTGTGCGGTTTATGTGGTAAACAACCTATACTGTAAACACCCTAAAATACATACATATTTATATCCCTCTTCTATCCAATTATAATTAATTAAATTAATTCTATCTTCCCGCTATACACCCCTTTGGAATTAATTAAATTAATTATGCCATTTAAATATACTCTTTTAGAATTAATTAAATTAATTCTATTATCTAAGCTATATTCCTACCCTTTACAATTAATTAATTTAATTCTAATATGTCTTTGGAATTAATTAAGTTAATTCCTACACCCTCCTTGCTAATATAATTAAATATTTATTTATATTAATTGTTAATTATATCCTCACAATTAAATACTAATTAAATTCGTTTAATTCTACCATGCTTCCAAATGTCCATTGCCCTGTAAATCTATAACTACCAATTACCAAGTCTAGTTACTAACTATAGTCTTATTTTACCCACAAAATCCAAGGCGTGCTAACACATCAAGTGAACTAAGCGCTCACCCAAAGTGCACAAGGGTAAGAGGTCCCTCTTTTATGGAAGTTTAGTTAATAAGTTAGCATGATTATCATACAAATATTCAAAATCCATAAGAAATAATTAAGTATATTGCATAACATAAACTAGATCTAGATCTTAACCATACACAGAGATAAGCTCATAAAAGAATCAATATTAAGTTCACCATGAAAAAATCAATCACTAGATGTGTCTACAATCAATATCCAAGCCACAAAAGATCCATTATATTAATAGTTGTAAAACATAGAAGCTTCATACATACATAATATTGTCACCATAAGTCATGCATGCGCCCATAAACCAACAACATAACTCTATTACAAAAGTGATCATCTAGTACTATGTTGATCATACACCTAAACCATATATAAATATATATATATATATATGGATGGGGACTTTCCCTTCACCACCTATGCATCCTCAAAATAGGTGCATGCTAAGAATAGCCATATGCCCTTACATGATAAATACAAAAGCATGCAAGCTTGCTAATAATAGATTATCTAATAATATAATTGTAGTCTAATCCTATTAATAGCTCCAAAACTATGCATGTCATTGATCTTCCACTTGTCCAAAATAGCCTTTGTGTGTTCTTCAAGTCTTCTACAAAATGTGCTCTACACTCCATGTCTATATTTAGCCTTACACTGAAAATGGCTAAGTCTGAATCCTCACTTTTCCTACGGCGTTTGCACTATATTCCACTATTTCCATGTGCACCTACGTGCCCTGTTTTCACTGCCTAATCCTTATGTGCCTTTAATACTTAGGCTATATTTCATCATCCCAACATTACCCCACACTAATTTCATTTTTCCCCATAAATGGGTAATCATAACTTATCTCTCTCCATGAAAAAAAGAATAAGGAATGAAAGAATAATTGTACAAAAGAATGAAATAATACTTGGCACTCTATTCTTCCAGAGGAGAATTAACTTTGGATATTCATTTTTAATCTCTACCTCTAAGTCATTCCAATCACTGAGCTTTATTATTTTTTTATCGGAATGTTCTACAAGTACTACTTCCATTTCATCAAGAGTCATGTTCTCACCTTCATTTTGTAACTCTGAGAACATTGGCCATAGGCTTGAGACCATCCTTCCATGACATCCATTCATTGCGCTATCAATTTTCCAATGTCCTTTATCTTCTCCTTGTGAGGGTCTTGGGCTGCTGCAAGTGCATCACGCTTCTCTACTATCAAAGTGAGCCTCTCCACACACCCAAGTGTCTCATTCTTTACTAACTTGAGGACCTCATCCTCCTCTCCATAGTTCTTGTCTTTATTATTACATCAAGGCCATGCACATATTCAAGGCCAAATCTTCCTTTTAATTCATCCTTCAAGGTCTGTAGTATAGATTCATAACTTGTAATTTTGTGCATAATAGTTTCCTTGGCCTTCTCTCACCTATGTCTACAACATCCTTTGGTTTTGGCATCATACAGGTCCCTCATCCATACCATATGAACTAATGTGCATAAATAATGTAAAGAAGATGGAAAATTTTGTGTGAATTTATCCTCCAAATCTAGCCTCTTTCTCAAAATCTCATCCCCAATTTTTTCTTCCATACTACCAGTACTAAACACCTTTCACCTCAAATTTCTCCTTTTCTCTTGTTAGTCACTTGATTTTAGTATCTTTTTCCTTCTTATCATCTAAACAACACCTTGAATAGTTTTTCCACTTTATCTATATTTTTATGCATGTAACCTTTGTAGATACCTTTTCAAGTGCATTTCTCACCTATTCATCGACATCACATGGGCTTGGGCTTACATCACATGGTGTGAGTGTGGTGCTTTCTTCATTCTCCATGAGACACATGATTCTTCACACACATCAAATCAAGCTCATCCATATGAGTCTGCATGCTCCATGATAATTTCTTTGTGTGTGTGGTCACCATTTCAATCCATCAACTCCTAGCCATAAAGGTCCTTGGGTTCCAAAGTGCTTTGGAACCTCATGTGTATGATCTTGGTTGGGTCATCAACATACCCAAATATTGGAGTCTCATAGATGTTCTTCCTCCTTTTTCTTTCCCAAGCAACTTACCTTTAGGGATGTGCACACCTGAATCCATCACTGGTCCTTCACCTATCTATGTAGTATGAGGCGCACCTGATGGCTCACCCTTATCTATTTCTACCTCTGTATCCATGGTACCACTATCTATCTCTATCTCCCTCCTTCAAATCCTCTATGCATCATTTTCATTCTTCTCTTGAGGATCTTTTTGCATCCTTAGTTTACACTGGAGTTTCACGTGCTTGTCCCCATATTTTTCTCATCCTCATCCTCCTTTGGGGGATATATCTATGCCTTTTCTTTTTTTCGGTTCTACTTTCATAGGAGAATTCCTAGGTGACCTCTAAGGGGTTGTGATGGTCCCACGTGCCTTGAGTCCTTGTTTTTCTTAGCACCCTTTTATTATTATTCCTCAGCGCCCTATTCTATATCTATCTCCACAGTTTGTTCCACACTTCATCTTTTTTCTCAATGGGGGGTTTCCTCATGCTCTCTTTTCTCACCTATAGTGGGTTGTTTGTTTCCTTCCTATGCTCCAAGCCACCATTCTTCTTCTCTTTTCTCTTTTCTTCTTCTTCTTCTTCTTCAAGGGAAAAGTGTCCTCTTCATCTTGTAGTGTGCCCACTGTATGTTTCCCCTTGGGTGGTCTAGGAGCTTGAACTCATTTTCAACATACTTCCATTTTCTAACTTGGGCTTTAGATAAATATATATAAGATCTTCCCCAGACTTCCCAATTTCCAAACTCATAGCCTTAATGTTAATATCATCTAAAATCAATTTTTCAATATATGCAGACTTACTTGGGTAGACATAGGTTTTTCTAAGTGTATGGTAGTCACAATCTACCTTATCTGCATTGAAAAAAACCTTCACATGCATTTGAGAACCTATGTATACTAATGCCTGAAAGTAACAGTGCAGTGAAGGCATAGGGAGCTTACACCAAGGGCTCCACTTTCCATCCTTCATTCAAACCAAAATGCACCTATGTAAAAGTGTGTTGATATACGAAAATTGTACTATGTTTTTCTAATACCAAAGGAATATCCTTAGGTATTCTCCATTCCTCCTCAAACACAAGCACACAAGTGCACTCATACCACAATTATTCTCTCTTTTTAAAGGGTCCACTCATGGATCCATCACATGTATACTTAGAAAATCTCTCTGCAAGAGATTTCTTCTCCTCAGGGTATTGCCATATTTTATCTTTTGGCCCATCGGGCACTCAATTTCTACAAAAATACAAGAGACAGAAGGATCATGCCAAAAATTATTTTCTCACCTTCATGTGCCTCTCAATAATGGTTTCAATAATGAAGTTAGATAAATTATAAACTACCCCTTTGTTCATCTTCTTGGAAATGTGCACCCATCCTTTTACTTGTGACCAATGCTCTTGATTTTTAACTTAGTGAAGAGGTGTGCATACCACTAAATAACTGGATACTTTTACAACTTGGGGATATCCATCCCACACCCTCCTTTCATGTATCCAAGCACTTTTTTTTTGCTTTTATCCTCTCTTTTTTTTTTAGATGAGGTCACTATTAAAATTTTGTGCCCAAACTCCTCAAACATGTCAGTCTCCCAATTAGGGGCACGGTAATCCTCATTCGTCACCCAACAAAGTAGAAAAAGTCCTCATGGACTCTTCTCATCAACCATTGATACAAATTCTCTAGTTTTCCAAAAATAAGGAGTTCATACATAATTTACAAAACTCCCACATTTGTTAACATTTTTTCACATCATCATCATATACCATACCATATTGTTTTTTTTCTCATGTTGTCTTTACTACAACAACTTATCCAATTCATCTTTGTTATCTTTGGTTCTATGGTTATAATCACTTACTTTTCAAATGAATGAACATGTGATTCCCAATCATGACCCATAAAAACCCCTTCTAGATATTGCATCTCTAAAAATGGCTTTTGGGGTGTCTTCTACTTACTTCAACTTTGACTTCTTCTTCCTTCCCCTTCAGGCTGCCACTCCAGGTGCTGCTTAGGTGCCATAAACAATAAAAAGTGTTTTTTGTAATTAATTCAAGCTCAACTCAAAACCCACATGCCCTAGCTCAAAATCCATGTGCCCTAGCTCAAACTCAAACCCTAACAATTGATTTCTCCTCCCCACATGCCTTTGCTTCACTCAAACACTTCTCTCAATGGAGTGCCAAACAATCATGTGCGTAACTTTCAAAAAATCCATCTAGTTCGTCTTGGTATCACACTCTCTTCACTCTTCACACTCACTTCTCACTTACTCTTGCTCTTCAACTCACTCAAATTCTCTCAATCAAAGGTAAAAATGATTTCACAACACCACCTTTTTATATATATTTTAAAAAAAATTTTTTATCCACATTTATTTCTCTCCACCTACCACCATACTACATTAACATTAAATTGGCATTTTCTTTTTTTGCATGCTGATTTTTTTCACATGCCCTAGTCATAACCTTCTAGTGCACCTACTACTCCTCGGCCACATAACCTCCTTTCGCATGCCTTCATGCATCCAAAGTACCTATCCACTACACCTTTCACTAAGTAGTTTTCCCATATACTACCTACCTACCTCATGTTACACTACACACTTGTCCATTCATCATACATGTGGTCTTCATTCATGAGAAATATTTTCTATATACACCTTTACTTCAAGCACCTACACAATATCTCTCTATGCATACCCATCTTTAGAGAACATTCAAACTTGATCCATTTATCCTATATACACTCCACCCCACACTAAAAGTATGTGTGGTCCTCTGCGCATGAATTCAATAGATAGTAATCATCTTCTGGCAGTGCAAGCACACTTATTACACAAAAACACTAAACTAAATTGAAAAGCATAACAATGATGAAAGGAAACACATATAAAGGAAATGCATTAAGGAAATATAATCTAATGGAAATACTACCTTATTACAAACACCAAGAAGACTTATTTATAGTAGGGCTTTAACCTACTCCCATTGAAATAACTAGGAAACCATGTCCCATCCAACACCTCTAACTGAAAGCACCTGAATCAAGTATGTAAGTCACAATATACGGTCCCAACCAATGCACTTTAAGATTTTTAGGGTGGTGCAAGAACTTTGAATCATAAAGAAGAACCACCATTGTCCAACTTCAAGCTTCTTATCCTTAATATGTCTATCATGTCATGCCTTCTTCTGGCCTTTTTCTATCTTTTAACTCCATCATGTTATGGCACACCTTTCATCCAACTGCATCAATTTATCAATACTCTTCAAGTGCTTTCTCATCATCCAAACCTCTTGCATGCACACAATATGCAAGAGAAGGTAACATGAATTCCATGGGAAAAAAACCTCCATGCCAAACACCAACTGAAAGGGTGTGGCTTTGTTCAATATTTTATAAGTTTTCATGTATGCCCAAAGTACAAAGAGACTTTATCATCCCATTCTTTCCTTCCAACATCACAAATATTAGTCAATGTGTGGCTCAATATCTTGTTGAAAGCCTCAAAGTAGTTCCATTTTCCTGAGGGTGATAGGGTGTTGTTTTATGGTGTGCCACCATAAATTCTACCAATATATATCTGATGGTCTCATTAAGAAAATGAGTACCCCTATCACTTGTCAAACTCAATGGGCATCCATACCTTGATAATGTTTTCCCACAGAAACCTTGTTGTTGTAGCTATCATGTAATCCTTTGTAGAGGCACCACTTCTTCCCACCTTGTAAGATAATCTATACAAGTTATAATGTAGTGATGATCTAGTCCTACATGGGTGGGGAAATAGGACCCACAAAGTCAATTTCCCACTTTTCAAAAGGTTTTACACTAGCAATAGGCCTCAAAGGCATTTCATCTCTATGCCCAAGCTTTCCAAGGTGCTGATAATGATCACATGCCTTACAATATTCTTTACAATCCTTATACAATGTTTCCCACCATAAACCACCAATAAAATCTTTTGCACATGGTGGCATCTCCTGCATAATGTCCACTGCAATACCACCATGAGCTTCCTCCATAATAGCTTCATGCTCATGCTCAAGTACACACAACACAAAACTTCATCCCGACCTAGTTTGTATAAGTCTCCACTAATCAACATGTAAGGTAATGGTGACATGCATATGGAAAGTTGTTTCTTCTCTATACTCTTCATCCCTTCAAGTGCACACCACACTAGTTTTGTAAAAAACAACAATATCTTCAAGTCAGAGGGCATGTGGTTCAATCTAAAAATAATTGTGCATCGACATTGTATCCTCAATGCTCTATGCATCCTCACCTAAATTAATCCTTGATAAATGATCTGGTCTAGAATTTCTCTTTCCTGGCTTAACCACCACTATAAAATCAAATTCCTAAAACAACATAATCCAATGGACATATGTGCCCCTACAAAATGGGCTTGTTCACAAATACTTAAGTGTCATGTGATCTGTATAGAATATAAATGGTGTTTCCAGTAAGTATTTCTAAACTTATGCAACACGTAAATCATGGACAAGGCCTCGTGCTCTGTAGTTGTATAATTTTGTTCATTGGTGTTAATTTCTTGCTTGCAAAACAAATAGGATGATCAAAATACCTTCTCCAAGTTGGGCTAATACCATGCACCAATGGCCATGCCAAGAGGCATCCACATGCACATGAAAAGGTTTGGTCCATGAAGGAAAGAAAGCAGAATAGGAGTTGTAGTAAGCCTTTCCTTCAATGTCTCAAAATGTGTGTTGTTGTGCTTCACCCCAATGGAACTTGCCTTTACTCTTTAATAATTCTTCTAAGTGCATGGAAATCTTAGCATAACCTTTGATAAACTTCTGTGTAATACCTATGTGCCCCAAGAATCCACACCTTTCTCTAGTTAGTAGGTTCCTCTAAGCCCAAAATAACAACAACCTTAGCAGGATCTACTAACAAAGCCTTCTTTACAAATAATGTGTCCCAACAAAGTCCCAAAAGGTGTAGCAAAAACACACTTCTTAATGTTTAAGGAGATGCTCAACTATTGGAACCTCTCAAACATAAGCCTTAAATTATCACAATGATCTTTCACTAGCCCATAAACTATCCAATCATCCAAGTAAACCTGTAAGAACTTATGAATAAAGTCTGGAATGCTTGCACAACAATGCATGAAAAAAAACTATATCAGTGCATTCTTCAATCCAAAAGGCATAACTGTGTATGCAAACTTCCCCACTTAGTGGTGAAATTTTTCTTCTCTTGATCCTCTTTAGCAATCCTCACTGATGATATCTAGAAAATCCATCAGTGAAGGAGTAGATCTCACGCCCTGCAATGCCTTCCAAATTTCTTAGTAAAAGGTGTGGGAAAGGGATCTATCACACATGCAACATTCAACTCCCTATAATCCACACAAATTCTTATTCTTCCATCTTTCTTTATACTTATCACCATAGGGCTAACCCATTCTGACTCCTCAATGGGCTCAATGATTCCAAAATTCAACATCTTATCAATTTCTTCCTTTACCTTGACACATGCGTATTAGGATTCATCCTGTAAGGCCTCTTCCTAACCTGGGCATGCACCTTCCTTTAGCTTGATCCTCATCTCACCCAAAGAGTGATGTACCCCTTTCAACTCATGATAGCCTCTAGGAAATAAGTCCTGGAAGTCACACAACAACTCAATTATTTTAGCAACCTCAAAGTCAAGACCAATAATCACCAATGATGGCCTCCTTAGGTTCAACATTATCCCAATGTTGACCTTCTTCATTTTCAGGCTCATCATGATACATGTGTGCCTTCTCATCTACACTATCTAAGACCTCACGTATACCCTAGTATGCTCAACATCTAGATTCTCCACTTCTTCATCATCAATTACATAGACCATCTTACCTTTTTCTTTTTCTAGGAAGGCATGCCCAAGTTTTTCTCATCTGTCTCTTCTTCTTCAAAATGTGCCTCCTAGATCTGACTCACCTAGTAACTCCTGAATAAGTTCCTCAACCTTTGCACTATCTCCCATAGTCAAGCACTTCATAACCTGTAATGCCTCATTCACTGGAGGTTTAGTGGAAAAATAGTCAAAGGTCTGAATCATACTGCGTAGTCAGTTCTTTCCAATTTCCTATTTCTCTATTCAACTCTGCATAAACATACCATGCATGCACGTGCATGCATAACCTCACAAGGTGTAGTAGAACTTTGTGCACCCATAGTGAAGGTGGTAAGGCCTCCTGCCCCTCTATCCAGAGTCTCTCACACTATTGAACATGGTGTTGAGCATCCTTCCCATGAAATTCACATGTCTTGGTAGGTGCATTTGCTCGAAGAAATCTAGTAGAGAAGGTGATTCTCACTTCTCACCACTCTAAAATATTATCTCTGTGTACCATCCACCAAGTGTGTTGTTATCCCCACAAGGTATACACCAACATATTCCTTCTTTCCACTTGATTTATCCACTGAACTTCCATAATGCACAAAAATACTTTAGGATTTCCTTCACTAGTGTACCTTGGTACCTGGTTACTACCCAAATGCCTAACACAATGTGGTCAACTTACACATGTAACTACACTTTCATCTCATGACCCAACCATTTCATAAGTCCCATGTGCCCAATTATCACATGCAACACTTGTAGTATCACTAGATGTGCATCATCCCATTGAATAACTCCTTCCTTTGATGGCTCAAGTACTTCAGGATCTCTAATGGTGCACACATAATTTTTTCAAATCCTCTTCACTCAAAGGTTCTACATAAGGTGCATCTTTTCCATCTATTAAAGGAATGATGATGCACTCTTCCTTGTTCTCAAAACTGATATATCCTTTATTAAAGTGAAAGATCAACATTATTCACATAACACCAAGGGTGCCCAAGCAATGTTGGAAAATTTTCTTCTCTGCAAGTGCCAAGACCTCAAAGTCCCCAGTAAACTTGGCCCCTTGTATAGTAATAGTAGCATCCTTCAAGACTCCAATGGGTGTGGCTTTAGTCCTATTTTCCATAAACAACACATTTGAAGATGGTTGTAATGGTGGCCTCCCCATCTGATTCCATGCATCCAAAGTGAGTACATTCACTTTTGCACTGTATCAATCAAAATGTTACTCAAAATCCATCCATCAACAAACAACATTAGAGTGATCTCTTTGTCATAATCAAACTATGAGGAGGTAGGTTAGCATGTAAAATTATCTTTCATGCTCAACTCAATGTGACATCATTTCCCCTTTAACCATTCCCCTAATAAAGGAATGATGTTTTTCTTGTCGCACAACATCTTACAAACCTCCTTTAAATCATCAACATCCTTTTGAGGAAGCTCAACTGTTTTTTCCTGCTCCAACTTCCATGACTTCTCTTTAAACATTGTATCTCACCTGTAAAGTTTCTAATAACTTCCATGGTTTCTTGATAAACTTCCTTTTGATGAGTAGGGTCTGGATACTTTTATGCATAATACCTCCTCCTTTGTAATAATAGGCTTTTACTTTGGAACTTCCTCATGTGCAACCTCAATGCATGTGTAGTGACTAACATAGGTACCATCTCAGGATCAGGTGCTAACTTTGGCATCCATTGATCTTCCACAACATGTTGTACTCTAACCATTCCCATGCCCTTATCCTACTTGTGCTTCTTACTCAAATGTTCATACAAGTCTGGGAATTCTTCATAATTGTGGTTCTTTTCAAAAAGAAAAATAATATTTTGAGGGCATTCATGCCTTGTAATGATCAAGGGGATCACATGTATAACATGTTCCTCATGGAAATTCACTTCTTCCACCACCATGACCTCGGCCTCTAAATCCTCCATGGTAATCCTCGACCTCTACCTCTACCTCTGGCCTCCATCAGAGCGCCCTTCATTGTGATTATGATCATGATGCTCACCTTGTTCCTTAGAATTATTTACAACATTGGTCTGACATACACCAGTATCAATGACATCATGAATCTGATCAATCAACCTGTAATTTTTCTAGTATCATGAGTGGTAGACCTACCTAAAAATCTTACAGTAACATGACATTTCTTCCTTATCACACATTGCAACAATGGGAACCTACTTGAATCATGATCCAAGTGATAGATCTCATAGTCCAACAACATGGCACACCGATTTATGAGGAAACTATCCTTAGTATGTCCTTCTACTTCACAATTCATGCACCAAATACCACTACGCATCTCATGAGCTGAATTAGCTGAAAAATTCTCCAACTATTTTTCCATAGATGCAATATGAGCTTCCAAAAATGGGCTAACTCACTAGTGTCTACACTGCTCCCAACTACCTTACATAGAGAGCTTCTCAAATGCCTCACATGTGGGTCTGTAAAAGTCTTATGTGAGAGCGCCCTTTTAAAAGGTGTGATCAAACCTCCAATGAACCATTGAGCATGTTGACTTGGGTGAATGTCATAAGATAACTTTGATAATAAAGTTTTAAATGAGCATCATACTCCCTTACACTCTCAGCCATGCCCTGCTTGATGTCCTTCAACACACATGTTGATGCTCTTCTGCTCAAACTAGGTATATGAAACTCTACTAAGAAAGCATCACACAATATGGTATAGTCTACACAAGTCTGGTTGGATCATATTTCATGTACCAACTATGTGTGCCCCTTGCAAAGTAGTTACAAATTGACTTGCCTTATGCTCTGGAGTTGTAATCCCCATGTGCCATAGTATCTCACACATATGCACATGCTCAGCTACATCTTCAATTCCTCTATATTCTAGGAGATGAAGAGACATCTCAAAAATAACTTTTTGGGGTTGGTGTGGACCATGCCCACCTAGATCAGAACTGTATTACCTCTGTGTTTCCTCCACCTCCAAAACCACCTAGATCCACTAGATCCCAAACCACCTGATCCTCCCGATCCTCCCCCTATAGTAGCAAGAAATGGACCAGAGGATGCACTACCTTGTGTTCCAATAGTTGTGCTAAACTGAACTCCCATAGTCTGTGAAGTTACTACTTCCAGATGTGATACCAATGTTTTTGCACCCACATTTTGTGTGATGATGACACCATAAAAATATACCTCCAACGGACCTCCAAATAACACAGATGATGATTATTGCCACCATAGATGAATAAGCTACCTGATTAACTCCTGAACTTGATGGTAAATTAAATCTCTATATTGTCACTACTCTACTACCCACACTAGCTTTGCTTACTAATGACTATCAGTAGAAACTAGAAAACCAAGTGCAAGGGCTAGGTCACTAGGAGGGATCAAATGCATGCCCATGGTCCTTCATAATTTCCACCGATGTGCTCTCATCTGAGGTCAAAGAGGGTTCTCTACCATGCTTACCCAAATGGGGGAGTTCCAGATGCTCTAGCTCCATGTCCTCTATGTGAGCTCCAAATCCTTCATGAGCCATCTCTCTCCACAATGCCATTCATTTTCCACAACTTCACGTTGCTTCTCCAAATCCCTCTCGTGCCTCATTAAACTTAATCCACCTTTCTTCTCTCTTCCTTTTTCTACCACTAGGTCCACCATCTTTCACCACACCTACTCCTGCCCCCATGCGTGTGGGGTTTAGCTAGCCATAGGATGTTGTTCCAAATCTAGGTCACAATCAAGATCTTAATCACTAAAGGGATACACATGCAAATAAGATCCTCTAGGTTCATGCAAGAACTAGAACTCAACAACCTCTGGATAGGAATAAGTAGAAACTACGTACTCCAAAATATAGCTATTCAAAACACCACTCCACCAATGATCTACAACACATGTGTCCAAGTCAGATCAACATCATGCAAAGCCTAGAATTCTTCCTGTGCATCCAAACAAGTGTTCAAAACCTCCAATTTCTCTTTGATGCATAAGCTACAACCACTCATACAACTCTATGGGAAAAAGGAGAAAACATCTCATAGAGCTCATGATATAGATTTTGTTCAACCCCACACGTGTGCATAAAATCAGGTCCAGTGCTAAATATTGTGAGCATACTCTTCCTCTAAATTGTCTAACCACTCTTCAATACTAGCCAAAGTCAAGTCAATGGATACATCTTCATCATGCAACATCCTGGAAAACAACTAAAAAAGAGGTCCCAAAAATGGAACCAAAATGTAGTCTTATTTTACCCAAAATCCAAGGCACATTGGCACATCACTCAACCTAGAACTGAGCGCTCACCCAAAGCATGCAAGGGTACCAGTCCCTCTTTTATGGAAGCTTTTTCAAGAAGTTAGCATGATCATACAAATATTCTAGATCCATAATAGATAATCAAATATATTGCATAACATAAACTAGATCTAGATCTTAACCATATGCAAGATTAACTCATACAAGAATCAAGATTAACTTTACCATGCATGAACTAGTAACAGATGTGTCAACAATCAATATCCAACCACAAAGATCCATTATATTAATTTTTGTAAAACACATAAGCTTCATACATACATAACACTTTCTTGGGGTGTGCCTTGTTTCACTATAATTTTGCATGCACCTATGCATCCTATGTCTGCGTGCTCAATCCTTATGCTCCTTCAATACTTAGGCTATATTTCATCAACCCAACACTAACTTGGTGATTGACCTTTAACTGGAGCTTATTCATTCTTTCATCCACCTTTTATGGCTCTACCCTTAGCTATAAAAGCAATCCATTTCCTTTATAAATATATCCTAGAGCTTTGAGAAAATTACATCCAACTTCTACCAATTTGACATCTACATCCTTATGAAATCTAAGTAATTTCCTTTGTAAATCCATCCCTGAAGGTTTGAGAAATTTGCATCCAACTTATTCTAATTTTTTTCGCATCCTTTTGAAATCTACTCGTAGCATCTGCAAATCTATTTGGAGAAGTAATATCAAATAGCATCAAAATCAAATAACAAGATCAAACAATTTTAAAAGCTTCTACGATCTTACTTGAATTTTTCAAGAGATATACAGTGAAGCTAACATCAATTATTTATTTTTATCTTCTATTGCCAATGATTTTCATTATTTACATTATCTACGCTCGGCTTGATGAGAAAGCATAGCACCCATGACATGGTTAGTAGCGGATATGTATAAGCAAAATGGCTCCCCTTTACATGGAGGTATGAGCACGGGTGGTGATAAAAGCTATTTTTTGAGGTATTCAAAGGATTTTTACAATTTTGATCTCCTTTAAAACTAACATATTTATGAAGGAGATGGTGAAAAGTTTGTGATGATACTGAAAGTTGTTAAATGAAATGATGGACTAATATAAGTCTATCTTGGAGGCTATAAATTTTTAGGTTTAAAGGAGGAGGAATTTCAATGATGATGGATTTCATTTTGGCAAGGTCTAATTCAATTCCCATAATAGAAATGATGAGCGCTAAAATATTACCAGTGAGGACACCGAATACACACTTATAAGGATTAAGGCATCGGAAATATTGATTAGCATGGGTAAAAAATGATGTCAAGTATGTTATTTATGTTTATATTTTCCTAAGAGGTCATCAATGTAATCTTCCATAGTTTTATGAATGAGATCATGGAAGATATATGTCATAGCATGTTGATAGGTGGCCCATGTGTTTTTAAGTCCAAAGGGCATAAAATGATAACCAGAAAGTTCCAAAGGATTAATGAATGAATTTTATGTTGATCATCATTGCGATGAGGATTTGATTATATCCAAAGAATCCATCCATAAGAGATAAAATTTATGGCCATTAGTGAGATCGACAAGTTTATTGATGTTTGGGAGAGGAAATTCATCTTTAGTAACAGGTGAGATTGAGATCTGTAAGTCGTGTAGATGTGTAATTTCAGAGGCTTTAGTCATGTGTGTATATTATACACCATTTTAGATATGGGTAAATGGGTAATATGAAGTTAGTAGAGTGAATAAGGCATTATAATTCTTATTTGATGAGGAGGGCTATGTGAGGGTGCATCCTACAAAGCCTTTTTGTTTGATAAGTTTAGTGTTAGGGATTGTGATGATGTTGTGAAGAATGATGTTAGGGTCAATACCTGACATGTCACTATATGACCATGTGAAGGATGACTATGTTTTTAAAAGGAAATTGTAAAGTCCCAATTAATTATGAATCTAAGGATTGTCCAACTTTAACTATGTGAGGGTCTTGTGAAGTCCTTATGTTGACATCGATGGTGGATTCATTATAGGAGCGTATATGTGTCGAGTGGTAGAGGTTTTTTGAAGGTAATGATCCTCTACCCCCATATAAGATAAGATGGATTGATCATCATGGCATTGAAGAATATTGATGGTAGGGAATATTCATATACCATTTTAGGTAATACTAGCGGAATGGTCTTAGTGCCATTATTATTATGATAAGTAAGTGGTCCTAAGGTAATCATGTTGACTAAAAAAGTCAGATGGGATAGAAATGGTGTCATTGGTGTCGATAGCATGGTTTGATGATGAAGGGGTGAATTTGGTTCCTTTATGGGCCCTTTATGTGGTGTTTGCAAAGGTATCTGAGGATGTTTTGAAACCTAACCCATATTTCTTCATGAGGCTTATGAGACTGATCAAAGACTAAGTCATGTATTCCTTGTTCATAATGTCCTAGGCCAAAACCTTTCTAAGCACATAAAATAGAGGTACATCTATGTGTGAAGGATTAGTTGTATATAAGAATGAAAATTCATGATATGAAAGGTTTAGCATGATGTTGATTGTTATGATGTGGGGAAGGATGATCGATCCCTCCATAGAAAAGATTAGTTTTAAGATGAGGAGGGCTGAAGGAGATGATATCTCCCATGTTGGGTTCATACATCGATTGTTTATTAGGCCTTCCATATGTGTTTGGTGTAGGAAATGAATTAAGAGTCGAGGAGGTAATACTCCCCAAAGTGAAAGTTGCATTACATGATGTCTTTGAAGTAAGTCATATGGTAACTTGGATGTGGAGACAGAGGAACTAGTAGAGGCTTGATTCAAAGGATCCTTGAGTTCATTTTTGGTATGAGCACATCATTTGGTTGATAAGTCATGTGGCATGATTTAAAGGGATTTGGGTCGGATGGAATAGTGAAGGTCTTACCTTCATGTTCATATTTCAGACAATGATGTAAGGTGGATGGGATATAACACATAGCATGTATCCAAGGTCATCTTAAAACATATTATATTGAAACTCTCCTTCTACAAGATAGAAGAGTTCATGAAGACATTTGACACCTACTTTAATAGGTAGAATAATCATGCCTAGTGTAGAGAAATGGTATCGTTAAAGGCTCATAATATTACAGTGATTGACTAAACCATGATATATGTTAGGTAGTTGAAGATAGTTAAAAAGTGTGTGATGATATGATATTGATATTAGTGTCGTTATTTTGATCATAACTATTTTAATGAGAGTATCATCGATTTGGGCCGTGAAAAAGAGTGGGAGATCATGATCTTGGGTTCAAAAGACAAGATATTTGAATCATCAAAAAGTGATAATGGTGATAGAACATTTTGAGAGTGTTGACCAGATTTTTGAATGGTTGGGGATCATCAGAGGATACTAATATAGATTGAAGGGCCTCGATCATCACTTTTTGATGTTGTGGTGAGGTTTGGACAATCTCATAAAGGGACATTTTTACATAGGATCTTGATGGAGTTGTTTGATGATGGTATTTTACACAGAGGAGGTGGATTGGGTGTGTGGAGTGGAAAGGATAGATACCTTAGTTTTATAAGTTGATGGAGTAGATGGTTCAAGAGTGAGAGGGATGGATATCTTGGACTTGTTTTTGATCTAAATCCTTGGGGTCTTGTGTGGGCTCTAGTTTTATGAAAACAACATCGATTTGATGGAGTGAGGTTTTCTGTAAGATTCCTCACCTTTGTTATATGTAGTGTTGGATGATGGTTTGGGTGTTGTTTTTTTTGGGTTTGATAGGTTGTTTTAACTTGATTTGGTTGTTCTAGATTTGTGGGGAGAATCCCTTTGTTAGAAAGGCTTTGAATAACAATGTGGAGGGCTTTGAAGTCCTCGGTGGAATGTCCTGGTGTTTGATGATAGTTACAAAATGCTTCAAAGTTGTACCAGGAGGGTTTCCACCCTGAGAACTAGATGATTTGAGAGGAGGTAACACTATGATGGATAGTTGGATTAATCCTTTCAAGGTTTCTCACATAATATCCCTTAAAGCCAATGTTGAAGGAGTTTGTGTTTCATTTGATGATACAAAAGTTTGGAATTAAGGGATCATTTTTGGTGTGACACTTTTAGGTTCTGGTGGAGGAATGATATTGGATTTATGTGATAGTGACTATGAATTTAGATGAGGGGTGAGGCCCTAAGATAGAAGGAAAAGGATTTATATTTTGTGTTGAGGTTGTTGGATGATTTTGTGATATGATTTATACTTTTTTAGATGGATGGATTAGAGATTATGTAGTGGAATTTTTGATATTTTATATATAGTTTCGAGTGACATGATATTCAAAATAAATTTGAGTAATTTTGTGATGGGTTTCTTTCTCAATTTTTGAAGAGGTCATGGAGTGATCTTGAAGTAGATGTAGTGGATGTAGGGGGATCCATGGTCTTGTTTAGAGGAAATACTAGAGGATTTGTGTGATTTAGTAGGTGTTTCTATGGTAAAACACTAGGTGTTAAAGGTGTGGATGATTTGGTTGATGTTTCTGTGATAGAAACATTAGATGTTGAGGGTGTAGATGAAATATATTTAATGACATTGATAGTGTGATGAGATTGACAACATTTGATTGGGGTTGACTAGTGGATGGGGCATGGTTTGGAAAGGTTTGTTTAAATATGTCTAAGTTCTGATTTGGAGGTGCATTTGGATTATCAAGTTGTAACTCACCTTTGTTGATAAGGTCTTGAAGGATGTTTCTAAACAAATGACACCTTTTGATGTCATGACCTCAAACCTGATGGTATTTACAATAGTCATTTTCTCGATACCAAGAGAGGGTTTTGATATAGGACATGTTTGATGGGGTGGATAGAGGAAGTGTGATATACACATGTGATAGGAGCTTGTCAAAAACATGTTATAGGATTTTCATGATGGGTGTATAGTTTTGTTGAGGATGGGTGTGTTTAGAATTCATAAAACCTTTAGAAGTGGCTTTTATGATGACCACATGTTTTCTAAAGTTTTGGATTTATCATCATGACTTGAAGAAGGTTTGAATGAGGACTTGGGCTTAGGTTTCTTTGATCTAAGCTTGAATTTACCATCCTTGAGGGCATGGAGTTCTAGTTTGTGAGCCATAGTAAAGGCTTCATCAAACATTTGGAAAATATTATATTTAAAGTGTTGATGATATATGTTTTAGCAACATGATTGAGAAAATAACTCAATAATTTTAGGTTTTGTGAGTAGGAGAAGGATAATTGATTGATGATAACTCTCTATGGGTGATAAAATATCTAAATATTCATCTTCAAATTGTTTGATAGTATAAAGGTATGTAATAGTAAATTTACAGGTGATGTTAATGAAAAAATGTTCTAAGAATAGTTGTGTAAAGGAAAAAAGTGAGTATTATGGGATACTATTATACCAATCTAATGTGGGTCTCTACTAAGGACATGGAAACATCCTTAACATGAGATCTTGATCATGTGTGATAAGATAACATGTGGTGAGAAGGTTCGGATGTGTTTTTGAGTAATCCTCTTACTATAGAATTTAAGGAACTTTAGGAGTTCCCTAGTGTGGAGGGTAGGATTTTTATGGTATGAAGGGATGAATAGGTTCATTACAAATTTTTCATATGATAGGGTGTTTTTAGGACCCATGGAAGCAGCTTCAAGACTAGAGATCCTATTCATCAATGCTTGTAAAGGATCATTTTGTGAGGATTTTTTTGGGATTGAATGATGATGGGCCATGTTGATTATGGACATGTGGGTTTTGGTTATTTGATATGAATGATAGGGTAAAGGGATGTTATGTTGGAGGGGAATGCTCATGGGAATATTATAGATAGGTTATGAAAACTAAAGGTTGTGATGGTTGAATGTACTTGATATTGGATAGGAATGGATGTGTTAATAAGAGGTTGTGATGTGATGATTGAGGTATATATTAGATGGGATAGAAGTATGGATGAGAGGTTGAGATGGTTGTGGGATGTATTGAGATGGGATAGAGGTGTTGATGAGTGGTTGGGATGGTTGAGGTATATAGTGAGTATGAATTTGTGAGACAGGGGTAGTTGATGTTTGTTGTGAAGAAGGTGAGTGCTAGTGATAGAAATTGTATTGATGAGGGGTATTGATGTTGGGATGGACATGACCACATTATGAATAGAGGATGTGGGTTGTTGTGAAGGGTGGGTTGAGACACACTAAGTGGGATGGATATCGAGCTTACAAGGGGGTGTTTGGGAAACACTAGAGGCTATGGGACTAGAGGTGGAAGGAGATGTGTTAGTGTTTTTGTGAAGATGATGAGCCTGATGAAGGATCTAGTGATGAGGATGGTTGTTGATTGGTTGTGTCTTATGATGAGATAACATTAAGGTCAAAGATGATGGATGGGGATGACGTAAGGGAACTGATGTTCTTGAACCCACCAGTAGTGGAATAGGGATGAAGTTTTTGGATGACTAGCTCATGATTAGGTAAACAAGTTGGGAAGTGTAAAAGGTGAATTATAGAATAGAGGTGATGACTCTTTTCATTTTTGGGTGTTATTTGTTTGAGGAAATACACCTTGGGAAAGTGAGATAGGTGTTAAGAGCCATGAGGTTTAAATCTAGAATATTTGTGAAGATTGGATCACCACTATTAAAAAAATGAGGACTAGGTGGATCTGGGATTTTTATGTGGTTGATTGACTACTAGGAGAATGAGGAGGTTCTTGATTAGTAGTTGAAGGTGATCAAAATTGATCAATACACCTGAGGATTTCATGAAGGTGAGTTTGGATATTATCTAGAGATTGTTAAGGTGATTGGTCATATTATTGTAGTTTAGATATGAGACATTGTCGGTTAAAACCATGGATTAAAACAAACAATCACTAAGAAAAAGAAAAACTAGATGGTTGATTAAAATAACACAAACAAGTCACACAAGAGAATTTTGATTATCTTGATTAATTAGAAAAAGTGTGAAATGTGAAAAATGGCTAAAAGGTACTAGAAATGGAAATCTAAGGTTGGTTTTAAGTAATGTTAAAGGATGGAGTCCTCGATATACCCAAAGGTACACGTGAGGCCCAAATCTATGTTGGTGTTAGTATGAGGCATGGTATTGGGGCCTACCCCCTCACTTCATGGTCCCATAATGATAAGGGTGTCGAGTTCTTAGCTGATATACCACCCACCAACTTATTTATACTCATCTAGAACATCAAGTCATCTTATCCTCTTGGTGATGAAATCCAAGTAGGTCCACCTAGGAAGGAATGTTTAGATGCAAGTTATGTTTGATGTGGTTTAGTTGTATGTGAAGGAGTTTATGAATTAATTCCTTAAACCCCTAATTAAGCTATGTGATAAGGCAAATATGAGTGTTCATTTTAAGATCCAAAGGAAATGTTTCAATTTGATGAGAACAAACAAACAAGATGCAGTGATTAAAGATAAATGAAAAGAGAAAAGATCTTACTTGTAATCACTTTTCCTTTTTTTTATTTTAATTTTTATTTTTTAAGTTTTAACAACAACAAAAAATGCTCCAAGATGAAAGGTTAGATGAAATAGAAAAAAAGAAATGAAAACTAAAAAGGAAATATAAATGAAAAAGGGACTAAGGGTCCCACCAGGTGTGCCAGGATGTTTAAGGTGTTTTTGGTTAGTGTTATTAAATGCAGAAAATACCAAAAACTAAAATAAACAAGGTTTACCGATACCTACACTGAAAATCACAATGTCAGGATGATGGAATGTAGACAATGAAAAAATTCCTCCTTTCATCAAGTGAGAAGACTATATGAAATGATAACAACTAAAAAAAAAGATATTAGATAAATATGATAACAAGTTTTTCGAAAAGTTCGATCCTAGGAATCAAAGGGACTTCCTTGAAGGGTGTCAACTCATTTGATACAATTAATTTATTTGATAATGATAGATAAGATAAATGATAATAAAATAATTAAAAATTCAATAGGTATAGTGAGGCCATGTTTAGCTTTGTAAGTGGCCCAGGCTAGGGAGTGGCAAGCTAAAAGTCCTCGAAGTAGTCATACCAAAACTCTTAGTGACTTCTCACTATTCTTAGATAATTTCAATTTGATCTTTGATATCTTTAATCCTTTGGTGTAAATACAATGATGGCACATAGGATAAGTTCATGGAGGATATAAAATTTTCCCACATGAAATTTTTTAGATGATCGAGAAGATTGTATATCTAGTGATACGATGTACAACACTGAATAGTCATCTATAGAACATACATCTTGAAAATAACTTGTTAGACTAGAATCAAACTAATAAAAATATGATATATGCTAAAAATGGTTAGAAATGAAAGGGTTAGACGGTGATTAGGGATCGAAACAATTGGGGACAAAATGTTTGTTTAATGAAATATTGATAAAATAGGTAATAAGGAATGTAGGAAAGATATTACTATTAAGGAAGACTATGGTGAATCTAAAAGTGTAGGAAACTCAAAAATCAGATATTTAGAAATGTTTGTAAGGAAATTGATAAACAAGGGATTAGGGATATTAATCGATGGACATTGGGAATTGATGAAAATTGGGGATAAAAATTACTAATTTTTATAATAGGGATGTTAAAATAGACACTCGATTAATGATAGATATATTTATAAATGAAGAGATAAACTATAGTGAATCTATACACCTCTAAGATTTTGTAAAATGATACTTGGACGTATTTAGGAGGCTAGTGAAGAAGAAAAGGTCAAAGGGAATGATTA
Source organism: Taxus wallichiana var. yunnanensis (assembly GCA_018340775.1). NCBI lineage: Eukaryota > Viridiplantae > Streptophyta > Pinopsida > Cupressales > Taxaceae > Taxus > Taxus wallichiana. The sequence continues at coordinate 377,513,798 of CM031242.1, read as the reverse complement.
GTGATGATCAAGGATTGATGATGATCTCTGGTGGAAATCACAAAGATTTTAAAGGATCTCTAAATAGTTTAATAAGAGACAGAGATCAAGAAGGATATGTGATCTGATTTTGCGAATAAGTTGTAGACTATAACTGATATAAAGTAAGATAAAAAGGTGAAATAAATGCAAATACTAACCTTGAGAATGGGCTAGTGATAATATATCTTCCAAGGAGGTTAACCTGGTGATTTGGGGAGGTCATGGGGGTCTGATAGCTTTGGTAGCAAGAGTGTTGATATCTTGAATGTGGTGATTTAATTTACAAGTAACAACAATTCATCCTCATGTATAAATTCTCACTAACTGGAAAAACGATCTAGAAGTTAGATAAATAAGATCGATGGCATCCACAATGATTCGGTGATCATGGATTTCCATTGATTTTAACGCAAAGGTTAAGACTAATAAAAATTAAAAATGGAAAAGGTTAAAACCACTTTCCATCTTAGATGTTAGGTTGTTGAAAATTGGTAGGAGGTTAGTGATTTGGTTTATGAGAGGTTAGAAGGTTATGATAAGTATGGTAAAATAGGCTTGGGTTTTTTTAAGTGGTTAGGGGAGAGTTAAGCCCATAGGTTTTATGAGGGTAAATGGGATTTAAAATGGTAAATTATGTGACACATAGGATATAGATTATAATGATAGGTAATGATAATTTAATTGATGTGTGTCGGGTTAGCTAGCAGAGAGAAAAATCGGTGTCTACATAAATATTTTGCATTCTTGGTCAATTATTGATTGGTACTTGACAAATCCCTTAAAGGATCCAAAACTTTTGATTTTCTTGACATGAATAATTTGAAAATCCATGCCTAAATAGTAACCTCTCTTCTTTCTTTTTTAATAAGTGTATGGCATGGAATGAAATATTTTAATGATGTCCACAAGAGCACATTAATTTTAAAGAACATATTCACCTTGAAAATTAATATTTTTCTTACTTTGTGAGCTTATCTTATTCAACAAAACACAATGAGCCTAAACTTGTAAAAGATAAACATATAGAAATGAATTGGTAAAACATCATATGTTGGGAAAATAATCAAAAAACAATCACTTTACAACCAATCATTATTATATAAAATAATTGGCAAAAAAAAATTGTCAAGAAATTTTGGGGAATGGTTTTATTATAAGGATATTTGTGCTATCTAGTTGGTAATTTAAGTGTTTTGGTGGTATCCTTGACAATCCATTATTTATTATCATATACAGATACAATTTAATATAATTTAAAATGATTGCATTTATTTTGTAATGATGTGAATATTCTTAAATTTATCAATTTTTACTTTTCATCTATGGTATTATTGTTTTTGTGTGTGTCGTTAGTTGAGCATGTAAACTACATTTATAGAAGGTGAGCATGGCTCTTTGTTGTTAAAAGGTTTCATTTTTTCTATAAATAAAGATGTATCTCCAAATAATTAGTTATTTTATTCAATTATGATGAATTAAAATGTCATTAATGACTTTGTGTTGAATGCATTCATTGCAAATTTTATTGGCCATGATACAAGAACTTTTTAGGTTAAACTATAGAGCTTATGGGATCAAAAATAACACCTACTTATGGTTATATAATTTTTGGATAAATGGTGCGGTTCGGGAACTTAAATTGTTTTTTCTATGTAGGATTCCTTCCATTGGGACACACGTGAGCATATAAATGATACATTGGGGAGATTATCAACATCTTCATATAAATTAGAATCATAATATTTTCCACATATCATGGAAATTTACATAATATGTCAAGAGAGGTTTATTACATTCAATTTGTAACTTATTCATGTAATGTATGACTTTAAATAATTTATAGAACCGCACCTATTGGACAAAAACCACAAGATTGTTGGTATTAGCAAACAAAAGATTATTAGGTTCCATGTCATCAAAAATAGTCCTATGATGGAATATAAAGCAAAAATCAAGGATATTTTATGGTCTTAAACAATTGGAATAAAAACAATGATCAAGGATCTTGTATGGTCTCAACTAATTAGAATCTTATATATTGCACATTGGGAAAATAGTTCTATAGATAGAGGTGAATATTTTTGACCTCTAAACAGACTAAGCTATTGGGAAAATGTTTTGTTTGTTCTATAAAAATCCTTTTTGGTTGTATTAATGGGAACCTATTATAAAAGTGATGGTTCATTAATGGGAAGATATCTTAAAATCAAATACATAAACAAACAATAATAAGAGTGTATATGAAAAATAAATTATGGCCTAAATCAAGAGTAATATCTAATTTTGATGTGGGTAACACACTAACTAGATTTATGTGAAATGTAATATTTAGTGAAATGAATACAATAAAATATGTAAGAGATAACGACACAGGGTTATTATGACTAATTAACTTCCAAAATTAATTACTAAAATCATAATAATTCATTAATACTGTGAATCGATGTACTAGCAGACAAAGCTACAAACTTGAAAACACAAGGAGATGAGTGTACTTGTCTAATTACATTTGATTATAGAAATTTGGGGTACTTACATTACTTAAACAATAAGATCTGAACTTGATGATGCTTTGTTCTAGACACTAAGGCTGGAAACTAACCTGGGGAAGGACCGTACACTTCTACCAATACCGTATGTATGTTTTGACATTTCTATATGGTCTTGTACCTACTTTTTTGGTTATGTAACTTTCTAACAATTTCACCTTCCTATAACTATTTTTCAGTGTCAAAACCCTATTTTTTGATCATTTTGTGAAGTTCTTTACACATCCTAAATGAGATCTCAAACCCTAACCATGGGTGGGAAACCATACAAAAAAACATTAGTTGGGTTGTGGGAACCCCCACATACTACTAATATTGGAACTACTTTGAAGAAGCCTTAAAATACATATCATTGTACACCTAACATGCTATATTTGAATGAATGCAACTATATTTGACAACCCTCTTTGAAAATTCATGTGTGGAGTTTTCTTTTACTAAAATACTTGGGTAAGGGATGTTTGAGAGCTTATAAGTGATATGTGGTGACTTCTTTCCCTAATAAGAAGCGTCAGACATTTATTTATTGTTTCCTAATGAGTGTAGGGTGTGTTATTACAAGATTTAGGGAGATTTAGGTTCCTTTTAGGAGCATTGGAAGTGAGTGTATCAAATGTATTTTCATAGGATCTTCAGGTTTGCAATTGAGGTAGTTTTTACTTGCTTTAATAGGGTTTTATAGGTGATTTATCTAACAAAATCTGAATCAAAGGGATTATAAGACAAAACAAAGAATATTAAATTGAAATAAAAGTTAGAGGACATGTTAGTCTAGGACTATAAAAATTGTCTAGGACTGGATATAATATCCTAAAAAAACTATACGACCTTTCCTAAGGATGAAAAATATGCAATCTAAAGTTTGCAAGTCATCAATTGATGTTTTTATATGGATTGTATGCATTGTAATCTTAAACTTTTCATAATGTGCTAAGTGGGAATGAAAAGTTTTGGTTTATATTAACAAGAGTGCATTATTAAAACTACTAGTATCAAAGAGTAAATTTCCAAACTTTAGTGTCTATAGTTTCCCCCACTTTAAGTATGAAATGCAATTACATGCTTAAAGAAAAATATACTGAGTCTATATAAACTTTGGCTTTTCTTGGATTTTTTTGTAGATTTCTATTGTACTTGGTGTTAACATGCTCCATGATGAAACCTCCAACACAGAGTGTAGTCAATTTCCATTATAAATAGTTGAACTTTAACTCAAATGTAAAGTGTTAAATTAAATGTTTTGATTTTCATAAAAATAAAATTAAAATATCTAAACAAGGAAGGAATACACCCGCTTATTTCATGGAGGGAGTTTCCATTGCTTTGGTTGTGCTTGAAGATTTGTGATACTATGTTTTTGAAGGATTGGGGTTATTCATTCCCTAATTACATAGAGTTTTGAGGAGAGAAGAAGAATAAAAAAGTTCTAAAACACCCTACTAAGTAAGAAGATTGGGTATCAAACTTATTTATAAACTTTGATATCTTCCCCTTTGAGTGCAAGAGGAAAGGAAATTCTTCTACAAATAGCTTATCCACTTTTATAACTTCCATAACCACACCGACTACACCACTACAAATGGATCTAGACCTAATTTTATAAATAAGGGAAGAAGTGGAAAATATAATGAGTGCCCCTATGCCCTTCCCATGTACTACATAATTGAATAAAAAATTAATGTACTGAAATGTAAATGGAGGAAGGAGACTCGTGCCCCAAAGATTCCTAAAACTATAATATAAATTGAATGTCATGATGAAGGAGTGAAGTACTTCATACCCCCTGTACTATTTTTAACTAAGTGAACTAGATCTAAACCGTGATTAAAACCTATAATTGTAGCTGAAGTTAGAAATTGTTGAGAAAGTTGATGAAAATTCCCCTAGGAAAAAATGTGTGGAAGGGTCAAGACCATATATATGGTCTTGACAAAACTATATGAATTTGAAAACGTGCATCTTTTTTTTTTTTTTTAATTCTTTCGTTTGAATTTATTTCCAAGTACATATACCCTATTTTTACTTTATATTACCCTATAAATTACTTGTCTATTTTATAAGTGTATAGTATACCTAGATGAATTCCCCTTATTTTGAGGCATGTGTGAAAACCATGTTGATCATTTCTCTCAAAATAAAATATGTGCTTCCCTACACAAGATGTATGAGGAACTATATGAGAGTGCAGAATTTTTAAGAGGTGACCACTTTGAAGAACATGCACCTACAAAAAGGAAGTTTTTAGCATGGTGGTAGTCATGGCATGCAATAAAATCAATGATAACAATATATATATAAAAATATAGATGATATCAATAGTATTACGAATGCATGTGGGAGAAGAAAAAAATAACAATAGTGATGTAAAATACAAGAAGTATGTAAATAATATCACATAAAGGGAGTAAAGCCACAAACATGGGACACCCATGGTGTTACAAGACAATTAAGGCCCATAGGCATATAAACAAGTTCAAAAAGAGGAAATACAATAGAAATAAAGACAAAAACATGGGACACCCATGGTGTTGCAAGAAAATCAAGGCACATAGGACACAATAATTGAAACAAGTAAGAAATAATTCATACACAATCAAGTATGTAAAACATGAGAGTTTTGTATAACACCCAATATAGATGAAAATATGTGAAACAATATATACCAATGTTGCACAATACACATGTGTCAGTCCTTTTAGCTCAAAATATAACATGTACACAATATATGTAATCAAGCATAATGAGGAAGTAGAAAGGAACTATAATGGAACAATAATACCTATATATAGTGTAAAATAGATTCCCTAGATATATAGGAATTTTTGTAAAGGGTCAGCCAACACTCATCATCGTGTACCTCTATGTATTGCATGCATCAATCTCAATATACATTATGAACGCATGTGTGTAAAGAGTAAGGAAGCATGTTATCTATCATACAAAATTGAAAAATAACATGTATAATGTAAAGTGTTAATATCCCAAGCAAAGTGTACATGTATTCATTTTTTATTTGTATAAATATATGAATGTTTTTGTATTTTGAAACTATGTTAATGTTTTTATATTATTGAATTTCTTGGCTATATACACAAAATAGCGGTAGCATTGAGCTACCAAGTATTATAAGGAGGATGTAACCTAGTCAATTTCATAGGCCAAGACCATAATATAATGTCATAAAAAATAGGTGTTGGGGGATGTTGGTTTGTAAAATGTTTAAGAATTTTACTTGACAATCCTACAAAACATTTTTCCATTTTTTGAAGAAGTTGGTCAAAATTGTCTCTTTGTAAGTGATGACTTGTGAAAAAGGTTTTCGGAGCTTCAAGTGATTTCAAAAGCCCAAATTATATCAATTGGAAAGGTATTTGATTCCACTTAATGAAAATATGATTTAGGAAATATGTTTGGAGATTTGCACTTGTCATAGGAACATCATATCCTAAGATTTTTAAGGAAAAGGTGTTCTCAGTCATTGAAGGAAGATCAACTTGTGCGGAAGGGTTTAGGAGCCTCAAGTGGTTGTGTAAGACTATATCATAGTCATTAGAAATATTTCAACATCTACTACATGATTGCATATGTAAGATATATTTTTGGAAACATCAAGGATGGGAACCTTTCAAACAATGAGGCACAAAGGTCTTTCTAAAGGAGAAAACTTGACCAAAAGGTTTCAAGAACCTTTTTGAACTCAAGTATCCTAATAAAAGGTCAAATTAAATCTCATTTAATTCCCTTCATGGCCTAAGATTTATTTTTATTCATATTCATCTCAATCTCCTATAAAAGCTTGGCCCACTATCACAACTCCCTATGCAAAAAGGGTGAGTTGGCTAAAAATTAAAATAAAAATAATTTTAAAGGTTTTGTAAATGGTTCCATTGTATGTTTTGGCTAATTTTTAGTAAAATTGATATATTATACGTCCCAAAAAGGTCAATTTTTGTCTTACATCTAAAAATTTATTTTCACTTTCTAATTCTCCTTTGAGTTACTGATGTTAGCAACTTATGTGACTTAGGTGGACTTTTGGATCATGGAGGCCTTTTAGAAGATGGAGAAAAAAATTAATGTGATTTTTATTCTCCTCCTCTATAAGTTCACCTTCATCCCGTTGGTCCATGCCAAAAGAAAAAAGTAGCACAAAATTAGAACATAGGCTTCATTTGAGTGGTGGAGAGCTCATCCAAAGGACTTATGCACATTTTATACCCCCTCATTTCATTAAAGCCATTTTTATTGTCCCTTGTACCTCAAAAATGTTCCCCATGCTAATTGGAGCACCCTTTGGAGGTGGAAATTTTAAATTATGTGAATTTCCTTGTTTTTCCATGTAAATCTCAATATCCACAAGGTTTAATTGACTTTTCGCATTCCTTGTTTTCCCCAAAACTCCCCAAAATGAAATTATATAAATTTAATGGTGAAACTACATTTTAAAAAAATCTTCTCCTCCTTTTTCCATGAAACCAACTTGGATGCCCTAGTTTTCCCAAACAAATTTTACTCACTCATGTTGATATGCTAGATGAAAATCCTTAAACTTTTGCAAACTTTCTCTCCTCGAAACACATTTCAGATGATCTATTACTTATAGTATATAATTGAATGATTTATTATTTATCTAAGAAATAATTTTCCATCCAAAAACTCCATTTTTGCCCAGAGCAGGTTGAAAATTATTTTTCTTTTTCCCAGTGACTCGGTGAGCCAAATTGCCTAATATTTAGAGAAAATTTTCCTATTACAATATTATTTCATTTCCAAAGATCCTTATTACACCCTTAACTCCTTAACTCTCACCCTTAACTCCTTATTACCCCTTAACTCCCCCACCCCCATCGAAGAGAATCCTCTCTACAGCATGACAAATGAAATTGAGACTATTCATAGTCTACTTCATATGGGAGAACCTCTCCAATGAAATATTCCTTTGGAGAAGGATGGATACATGGAGAAGAGGATTGTTGTGTTTGAGAAGGAATTTGAAGCCTTAAAGAAAGAGATGAAGTAGTTGACCGGATAGGAAGGGAAGAGGAAATTTGAGGAGGGGACTAGGCTTGCTGAGGATCAGATTTAAGAAATATACAAGAAGCTCAACTCCCTTGACAATAGAATGGTTGGGGGAACAATAGGTAGGAAATTATTATTACAGCTCTCAAATTTGTTTACAAATTCCTAGAACATCAGTTAATAATGTGTGCATGTTAAGTGATGTTCCAGAAATCATATGGAGTGAAGGTATAGCTCAAGATCAAGCTTTTACTCATGTGGATAATAATGACCCCACAAAGGTCACAGCAATTGCACTCTACATTTCCCTTCAAGGAATGAAGAAATTTATGGACAGGGCCACCAAGTAATGTAATACTTGTAGCGTTTCTACAAACCGGCTATATATTTGTCGTTTATATGTTGATTTTTTGTTATTTTTGAGGTAGTATGTTGTTACTTTAGAACTTGTTTTGAGTCTATTTAACTGCTAATGGGAAATATTGTAACATCTAGATCTTGATCTTTTTTGCTATGTTTTTACTATAACATCTAGTTGTTGAGCCTTTTTTACAAGGGTATAGTCCCTTTTCAAAAAACTATTTACCAATAATAATAAAAATATTATTTTATTTAAGATATAATTTACATGATGATGTGGATTATTTTTGGATATATTTATGATTGCGTTTTTTCACAGTATTCTACCCTCTTCATTGGATTTTACATTTTCTCATTGATCCTAATGAGAGAATTATCTCAAAATTGGAGCATCTCTTCCTCTTGGAAACATATTTCAAATGAATCAAGTCTCATGTGATTTGGATAAGTATTTCTCCCATGGTTATCCCATTCATGTCACTTCCAAAATAATCATTGAGGACCGGTGTAAACACACGAAAAGAAGAAAAAATCATGTTTTCTAACCTAAGTCAACATGCAAAAAGGATTTTCAGAGTGAAACATCCAATTCAATCATTCAAAGGATTTCATGACATGAACCATGGTTTTGGTGTATTCTTGGTCTCCTTACCACATCCTATTATTTAATAATTCATTTCATTCATTATTTGATTCCATCTCACAAAGAGGAAGTGTTTTCATTTAATGGATTAGTACGTTGTCCTTGAGGATTCTCATAAATCTTTGATACTATCAAATCCAAGAGATCTCATGGTGTTATTTTTCTTACCAAGTCTATGGTATGTGTGATATGAGTGCATCCTTATTGATTATTGGAAAATAGGTATTTTCTTATGAAGGAGAACAATGTTCATGTTTGTGAAAATTAATTTATTTTCACAACCTACCATTTCTCACGAGAGATGAAGAAGTGAAAAGAAAGATTTTTGAACGTGACTAAAGATGATCATTCTGAGTAAGATGTGGAACATCATTTCTAGTTCTAAAAAAAGACATGCCCTAATTATAGAATCAATAGAGGAAGATGTTATTCGATTACAAAATTCATCTACATAATGGGGGAGAATAGAACTTCAACCTTGATCATCTTCATCTGATCACACTTTCTCTTCTTTTCTCTCTCTAACATTCTATTTTTCCATTGAGAAACAAATTTTCTAAAAGTGATTTAAATCATCTAAAGTTTCTACTTCTTCATTGAGATTGCACTTTAAGTTGAAAATTCACATGAGAATGTGAAGATTCATTTTTGGCTATAAATTGGAATGTTATTTCCATTCCAAAGGATCATTTTTTCCCTACGTAGTATATTATAATTATTCTATTTCCCACTTGGTAATATTTCTCCATTATCCATATTTTTACTCTTTGAATGTATGGTAATTTTTAAGGACAAAATCACTTTGTACATGTTGAAAATGGAATAAAAATAATCATTTGAAATTTTTGTCAATATTTGTTTTTTTTTCATATTGTTTATGTAAAATACATGTGTTTTCTTGTGTCTTGTGATTGAACTAGAAATCTCTCTAGATTTTAGTTAGCAAAATTTGGGTTCAGCTCACTAATACAATTCCCCTCCTCATTCTTCCCCATTTACTCATATATATTATCCCTCTCCCTTAGATATTTTTGCAAGTCACAACACGGGTGTTTCGCACATTCCCAGAACTATTACCACCCCAAGAGATAGTTTAGTATACAATTTTTCCATATTTCAACAAATAGGATCTTCCCCATCTTGAAGTAGAGGGCTTAGTCCCGTGAGAGTTGATGAATCACCCATTTGTCCTTGAAAAATATTTTTCCAACATGGCTAAAACATGAAACCATGAAGAAATAGGTAGTATATTGGTAGAACATATAACAATAGCATGAAGGTCAATGAAAGGGTCATGTCATGTGTCAAAGGGAGATGATTTGAGATTATTAACAGGATTAATATTGGTATGGAGGAATGTATGAGGAACATGAAGTGATAGGTAAGTATCCCTAACAGATATAGAGGTTCCATAAAGTAATTTCATAGGGTCCAGAGTATGATAAAAATCATATCGACCTTGTTATATAATTGTAGGATATATTTGTGTAAAGCCATAACAAGGGTTCCATATGTGTGTGGATCAATGGAAATATAATCACCCATAAGAAAAAAGTGTCATGAGATCTATAGTAGGATCCATAAGAGAATTTATATTCATGGGAGGTAGAAGTGGTAAAGTAGGACATGGGGTTATTTATCAAGTGTGGTAGAAAAAGGTGTATGATCATTAGATATGTATCAAGTATTATTCCAAGTAACTAACTTGAAATAAATAGTCATGGTGAAATTTTCAAGTGGGAAAGGATGTTCCCCAACATATATTGGATTTAGTTATGAGAGGAAGAGTATGAAAAACCATTAGAGAGGATAGATGGATGGATTGATCCGAATGGGAATAAAGAATAGATGGAATATTGTATTTGAGGAAGGAATCCCATTAAGTATCATTTGAGTCTATGAAATCTTTTATAATGTGGTGAAGCTTGATACATCTATCGGTGAGGTGACTAATACATTAATGATAGTCATAGTATGCATTTGAATTGAAATTTTTACTTTGAGGCTTACTCATATCAACCTCAAATGATGGAAGCAGAGAAACAAGATTACATTCAAGAATTTGTTTCAATGCAATGTTTTGGGTACAAGGTAAGTTGGTGAAATGTATTGTAGGTAGAGTAATAGTGATGAAATTTTTAACATATGCTTGTTTTTAGGAGAATAGAGCTGTTATCCAAAATTCACCCCCTTGGTAATTTTGATAACATGGATCGAAATGTTCAAATCCCAAGAAAATTGATTGATTCAAAGCAAAAATCGGGGTTGCGGGGTCCCTTCGGGAAATTTTCTAACTCTCCTATCCAGTGAAGAGAGCAAGCTCGAGAAAATGTAAAAAAGGTTGCGAGAAGGCAAGTAGGTTGATCCAGGAAAAAATCATAAAAATGACTCCTAGTCCTAGGGGGTCGGGACATTTGGGACAAAGGCCCGAACCAGCCGGCTCGGCGAAGTAAGCACAAACAGCCCGCAAAGCAACGGGGACATCGGGACAAAAGTACACGGCGGGCGCGAAATGCCGTTCTACCGAGAAAAAATTGGCAAGCACTTTGAGAGAGACGCAAATGGGACAATCGGGCCAAAAAAGGCGCGAACCGGCCGAACCGGCCAAAAAGAGTCAAGTCAGTCCAGAAGCAAAGTGGGACAAGCGGGCCAAAAATGCGCGAAATGCCCGAATCGGCGAAATGAGTCCAGAGGGTCCAAAATCAAATGGGACATCCGGGACAAATGGACGCGAAATGCCGAACCACCGAAATGAGCACAAAGGGCCCAAAATCAAATGGGACATCCGGGACAAATGGAGGTGAAGTACGCGAAGGAGGCGAAGGACCAATCAGAAACTGCCACGTGTCCTCACAGGAAAAAAAGTCAAAAGGTCAAAGGGTGAGTTATCGAGTCTTTGGGAACCGAACCAATGGGATAGTGCCACGTGTCCCGGCTAGGGCCCTCGAGGAAAATTCAAAAGACAGCCCACTGAAAGGTAGAGGAGAGAGAATTACGTGACCAATCGAGCATGCCACGTGTCATCCAAGTGGCAGAGCGCGGGAAAATATTTCAAAATCTGTCTTGGTGCATTAAGTGCCCTAAATCTTGGATCGCCATATCTTTTGATCCAGAGCTCGATTTCCACGTTCTTTATATCAAGCAGAAAGCTGTTGAGATGCTCTACATGATTCGGGATCAACCTCAAGTTTTGGTGCAGTCACGAAGAGAGAAAATCGAGAAATGGCCCTGACGCGTGTGCACGGCCGAAGTGACATTTCAACGGCCAAATTAATGCGAGAATGGGTCGCATTCTCCTCCAAATCGGTCAAAGATGGCAGGGTATGGGTTGGTAACGTATCCTATGTCGTTTTAATGCGTTGGCATTCAATGAGGAATGGGCTTGCACATCTTCCCACGTTTCTGTCCCCTGGGCTCGACCCATGCAATGTAAAAGCTAGATTTGGCTCATTAGAAAAAAAAAAAAAAAGGTTGTTCATTCTTTCTGCTCTGCCCTCCCTTCTTTTCTTCTCTAGGGTTGAAAATGGAGCTCGAACCTCCTCCCTTGCTCTGTAATGGCGTTTTTGCCTTTTACTAATGGAATGATGTTCTGTGCAAACTTCTAGAGCAACAAAACGTGTTCTGTGATGCATCTGTCCATCCTCTCTCGTTTTTGCTTGTTCTCTCCTTGTCTCTCTTCATTTGCAGTATCTGTGCATGTCTAAATGTTCATTGCAGGTTTGGAGTGTGTTCATGGAGTTTTGGGACATTTTACTGTGTGAAATCTATCCTTGGGCCTATGATGCATCTATCCATCCTTCCCATTACTCACCTCTCTTTGTCCCATGGAAGTTTTCATAGATGTCCAACATTCTCCTTCTCTGGTGTATCACCGTTTTAGTGTAGGCTTTTGCTGTTTTTTCCTTCTCTCTCTCTCTCTATCTCCTTGGCATGGTTAGATTAGGATTAGATTAGCTTTCTGCCTTGCCTTTGGAATAGCTTGTGGCGGAGTAGTTTAGGAGTAGGAACCAGCCTTCACTGGAGATTCCTCTCTCGATTTTACAAGTCCCACGCTTGGAGAGAGGTTTCCATGTTATGCAATCACACTGGATGCCTGAACATCAACCTAGAAGCCTGATGTGCGTCCAGGGGTGCTGTGATTTTGCACTAACAGTTTTGGCACGCCCGGTGGGACCTTAGAGGTCTTCCACTTCATCTTTTGCAGGTTGGTGTGTTCCTGTGAAGATTTCAGCCTTTGGAGGCACTTGCAAACACATCTGGCGACTCCATCTGGTCAACAACCCATCTCTGAAGTTGCAGACCTTCCTTCCCATTCATCTTCATCCATTTTCATTCATCCTTCTTTCCACCCCTTTCATTCTTTTCCATTCCATGAAGTTGTGCAATCATGACTTCATGGGATTCACATCAACACGAGAGCGAGGACAACAATGAGGCGGTTTACCAGCCGATTTGGAGGAGGCTGCCGATCAGAGAAGGAGCCGGTGGAGTTTTCACCATTCTCTCTTTCATCATTCATCTCGAGAGGGTCTACAAGAGAACTCCATTCTCGGAGTTGAAAATCGAGAGAAATGGGCACATCCAAAGATCGAGACCATGCCCAATCAGTGTACTTGGCTTCGTTGGAGCTAAGGGAGAAGCCTGACCAGTCATGCCTACTTGGGGCATGAGGATGAGCTCTGAAGTACCAAGGATCAGCTGCCATACCTCTCCAATCCAAATGCGAGCAACTAAAAGAGGTATTGGATTTTTGGTGATACCTTGATGATCCGGGTGGAAGACCGACTTCTTGTTGATTTTCCATCCATCAAATAGCCATGATCGGTGCGAATCAATTGCATGGCTGCCAAATTTGAAGAAGGAAGCTACTTCACACAACGATCGCGAGGTTTGTTTAGCTTGCCTTTGCTTCCGATTAGAATAGAGTAGGTAGGTTTGCTTTCGGTAGAAGAAGTGCTTGTGCACACTCTGCATGTTCCATTTGGGGCATGTATGATTTTGATTCGTACATAGTTTTGGTGTTGCTGGTTTTGCTCTTGCATTGATTCGTTTGAGTGGTTTTGGTGAGAACAACTCCAAGTTCAATAGATTCAAGTGGCTCGAGAGGAAGTTTTCAAATTTCATATCAGTTTTCGGGCTTTCTTATGACTCCATGCCCAATGAATTGCTTGAGCATTGCTCTTTCTTTTCATCTAGCGAGCGAGATGACCTATTTGAGTTGCCAAATTGTTATCCAAAATTCACCCCCTTGGTAATTTTGATAACATGGATCGAAATGTTCAAATCCCAAGAAAATTGATTGATTCAGAGCAAAAATCGGGGTTGTAGGGTCCCTTCGGAAATTTTCTAACTCTCCTGTCCAGTGAAGAGAGCAAGCTCGAGAAAATGTAAAAAGGTTCGAGAAGGCAAGTAGGTTGATCCAGGATAAAATCATAAAAATGACTCCTAGTCCAGGGGCGGTCGGGACATTTGGGACAAAAGGCCCGAACCGGCCGGCTTCGGCCAAGTAAGCACAAACAGGCCCGCAAAGCAACAGGGGACATCAGGACAAAAGTACGCGGCGGGCGCGAAATGCGGTTCGGTAGAGAAAAAATTGACCAACTCTTGAGAGGGACGCAAATGGGACAATCGAGCCAAAAGCGCGTGAACCGGCCGAACCGGCCAAAAGAGTCAAGTCGGTCAAGCAAAGTGGGACAAGCGGGCCAAAAATGCGCGAAATGCCCGAACCGGCGAAATGAGTCAGAGGGTCCAAAATCAAATGGGACATCTAGGACAAATGGACGCGAAATGCGAACCGGCCGAAATGAGCACAAAGGGCCCAAAATCAAATGGGACATCCGGGATGAATGGAGGCGAAATACGCGAAGGAGCCGAGGACCGATCGAAGCGCCACGTGTCCTCACGGGAAAAAAGTCAAAAGGTCAAAGGGGCGAGTTATCGAGTGCTAAGAACCAAACCAATGGGATAGTGCCACGTGTCCCCCATTTAGGGCCCTCGAGGAAAATTCAAAACATGACAGCCCGCATTTGAAAGGTAGAGGAGAGAGAATTACACGACCAATTAGAACATGCCACGTGTCATCCAAGTGGCGAGAGCGCGGGAAAATATTTCAAAATCTGTCTTGAGTACATTAGTGCCCTAAATCTTCAGATCGCCATATCTTTTGATCCAGAGCTCGGATTTCCACGTTCTTTATATCAACAGAAAGCTGTTGAGATGCTCTACATGATTCTGGGATCAACCTCGAGTTTTGGTGTAGTATAAAGAGAGAAAATCAAGAAATGGCTCTGACGCGTGTGCACGGCCAGAAGTGACATTTCAGCGGCCAAATTAATGCAGAATGGGTCGCATTCTCCTCCAAATCGGTCAAAGATGGCAGGGTATGGGTTGGTAAGGTATCCTATGCCGTTTTAATGTGTTGGCATTCAATGAGGAATGGGCTTGCACGTCTTCCCACGTTTCTGTCCCCTGGGCTCGACCCATGCAATGTAAAAGCCAGATTTGGCTCATTAAAAAAAAAAAAAGGTTGTTCATTCTTTCTGCTCTGCCCTCCCTTCTTTTCTTCTCTAGGGTTGAAAATGGAGCTCGAACCTCCTCCCTTGCTCTGTAATGGCATTTTTGCCTTTTACTAATGGAATGATGTTCTGTGCAAACTTCTGGAGCAACAAAACGTGTTACTGTGTGATGCATGTCCATCCTCTCTCGTTTTTGCTTGTTCTCTCCTTGCCTCTCTTCATTTGCAGGTATCTGTGCATGTCTAAATGTTCATTGCAGGTTTGGAGCTGTGTTCATGGAGTTTTGGGACATTTTCTGTGTGAAATCTATCCTTGGGCCTATGATGCATCTATCCATCCTTCCCATTACTCACCTCTCTTTGTCCCATGGAAGTTTTCATAGATGTCCAACATTCTCCTTCTCTGGTGTATCACCGTTTTAGTGTAGGCTTTTGCTTTTTTTCCCTTCTCTCTCTCTCTGTCTCCTTGGCATGGTTAGATTAGGATTAGATTAGCTTGCCTGCACTGGAATAGCTTGTGGCAGGTAGTTTAGGAGCAGGAACCAGCCTTCTCTGGAGATTCCTCTCTCGGTTTTACAAGTCCCACGCTTGGAGAGAGGTTTCCATGTTGTGCAATCACACTGGATGCCTGAACATCAACCTAGAAGCCGATGTGCATCCGGGGTCTTTGTGATTTTGCACTAACAGTTTTTGCACGCCGGTGGGACCTTAGAGGTCTTCCACTTCATCTTTTACGAGGTTGGTGTGTTCTGTGAAGATTTCAGCCTTTGGAGGCACTTGCAGAACACATCTAGTGACTCCATCGGTCAACAACCCATCTCTACGAAGTTACTTGAGACCTTCCTTCCCATTCATCTTCATCCATTTTCATTCATCCTTCTTTCCACCCCTTTCATTCTTTTCCATTCCATGAAGTTGTGCAATCATGACTTCATGGGATTCACATCAACACGAGCGAGCGGGACAACAATGAGGCGGTTTACAGCCGCCAGATTTGGAGGCTGCTTCGATGGAGAGGAGCGGTGGAGTTTTCACCATTCTCTCTTTCATCATTCATCTTAGAGGGTCTACAAGAGAACTCCATTCTTGGAGTTGAAAATCAGAGCAATGGGCACATCCAAAGGATCAGACCATGCCCAATCAGGTACTTGGCTTCGTTGGAGCTAAGGGAGAAGCCACAACCAGTCATGCCTACTTCAGGGCATGAGGATGAGCTACAAAGTACCAAGGATCAGCTGCCATACCTCTCCAATCCAAATGCGAGCAACTAAAAGAGGTATTGGATTTTTCATTGATACCTTGATGATCCGGGTGGAAGACCACTTCTTGTTGATTTTCCATCCATCAAACAAGCCATGATCGGTGCAAATCAATTGCATGGCTGCCGATTTTGAAGAAGGAAGCTACGCATAACTTGATCGCATGAGGTTTGTTTAGCTTGCCTTTTCTTCCAGTTAGAATAGAGTAGGTAGGTTTGCTTTCAGCAAAAGAAGTGCTTGTGCACACTCTGCATGTTCCATTTGGGGCATGTATCATTTTCGATTACGTACATAGTTTTTGGTGTTGCTGGTTTTGCTCTTGCCTGATTTGTTTGAGTGGTTTTTGGTGAGAACAACTCCAAGTTCAATAGATTCAAGTGGCTCAGAGGAAGTTTTCAAATTTCATATCGGTTTTCGAGGCTTTCTTATGACTCCATGCCCAATGAATTGCTTGAACATTGCTCTTTTCATCTAGCGAGTGCGAGATGACCTATTTGAGTTGCCAAATTGTTATCCAAAATTCACCCCCTTGGTAATTTTGATAACATGGATCAAATGTTCAAATCCCAAGAAAATTGATTGATTGAGCAAAAATCGGGGTTGAGGGTCCCTTCGGGAAATTTTCTAACTCTCTATCCAGTGAAGAGAGCAAGCTCTCGAGAAAATGCAAAAAGGTTGCAGAAGGCAAGTAGGTTGATCAAGATAAAATCATAAAAATGACTCCTAGTCCTAGGGGCAGTCGGGACATTTGGGACAAAAAGGCCCGAACCGGCCGGCTCGGCCGAAGTAAGCACAAGCGAGCCCGCAAAGCAACAGGGACATCCGGGACAGGAGTATGGGAAATATCTTGAGCATAAAGGAATAAATAATGTATATAAGATAGGTATAAAATATTGATGTTCTATATTGGGTTAAGAAGAACACACTTGACTAAAGTATCATGCACAAAAACTTTTCAAACATAGGTAGGAGGGTTGTTACTATCTAGTGGTGGTGGAGGAGTGGTAATATAATCAAAATTGATGATAAAATAAAGCTTATTTTGTAGAATATATTGAGCATTCTTGATAGGTATATCATGATGAAATCTAATATTGGTAAATATGTAAAGAAATAGTTACATAAAAATGGGGTTTTGTTTGATATATTCAAGGAATGATATGGTATGATCAGGAGGGGAATCCATTATTACAATTAGAAACAAAATAATCAAACCATAAAAAAGAAGCATACAAGACAATAGGATAAATAAACCCTAAGGCCATTAGAGTAGACAACTAAGATCGAATTACAAGTTGGGTTCATTATAATGTTTACACCCTAATTAGATTTATGTGAAATCTAATTTTAAGTGAAATGAATAAACAAAGCGAATGTAAGGGTTAGCAACGTAATGTTATTCTAAATAATTAACTTCGATAATAATTACCAAAATTAGAATAACACATTAATAATTCTAATTGATGTACTAAACAATATAAAAACTTGAAAACACAAGGAGATGAGTGCACTTAGCTGATTAAAGAGGATTATAGGAAGTTATTGATATGCACACTACTAAAATAAGAGGATATGAACTTGATGATGCTTTGTTCTATACATTGTGGTAGGAAACTGACCTAGGGTATGACTATAAAATTATGTTAGGACCATGTGTGTGTGTGTGTGTGTGTGTTTCTTTACCCTTCTTTATAGTCTTAGATTTGTTTGTTTTCTATTTTTTTAACTTTTTGGCAATTTTACCTTCCTATAACTAGTTTTTCATTGTCAAACCCTAGTTTGTGATCATGTTATGAATTTTTTTAACACCTTGAATGATATTTCAAACCCTAATCATGGGTTAGACACCCTACAAAATAAACATTAGTTGGGTTTGGGAACCCTTGTCCACCACCAAAATTGGCACTACTCGAAAAGGCATCAAACGACATGGAATTCTCCACCTATCATGTGATATATAAATGAATGCCATTAGATTTAAAAAACCCTCTTTAATAATTCTTGAGGATATTTGGATCTTGCTAAAACACATGGGGAAGGGATGTTTGAGAGCTTGTAGATGAGATGGGTTGACTACTTGACTTCGTAAGAAGGTTCATACCTGTAGTGAATTCTTTCCTAATTAGTGTAGGTGTTCTATTGTGATATTTAGGGAGCTTTGGGTGAATTGTGTAAGTTTTGGAAGTGAGCGTACCAATGTAGTTCCATAAAATTTCTAGGTTAGCAAAATAGGTAGTTTTAACTTACTTATATATGTGAATTGTCTAAGAAAGGTCGACCTAGAGCTATAATAAGAACTAATAAAGAATATTAAATTGAAAGCAAAGTGGAGAATATGTTGGTCTAATACCGTACAAGTTATCCATAACCGGATATAATATCTCAACCAAACCATAGGACCCTACCCAAAGATGGAAACATGTAATATGAATTTTTAACTTGTCAATTGATGTTTTTCTATGAAATTTATACATATTACTCTCAAAATTTAACAAAATGTCAATGTGTAAGGATAAAAATATAAAGACAATGCCTAAGAATGTACTAAGGAGGAATGGAAAGGTTGGGTTTCTCTTATACATAGTGCATGGTAAAAACTAACTATGTGAAAGAGTAAATTTCCAAATTTTAGTGTATACAATTTTCATTTGGTCATGGACATGAGGAAAAAACTTGAAATAGGATAATTGAATTAGAGGATGATTTATATGCCATATAATATGGATATACTAAATGTAATGAAAAATGTATTTCACAATTTCATAATCTTGAGTGGGGATGTCAATTATTTCAAATTTCTATTACAAAGAAAGCTCATTTAAGATCACACTTTTATACTATTTATAACATAATTGACAATGAATTAAATATTATAAATTATTCCTTCAACTTTTTTATCATACTTCAAAAAAATTGTGTATAATTGGTTAGCTAATTATTTTTCAAACTTGACACTCTTTAATGTGTCCATGTTTTGGGATTAATTTTCATGAATGAGCAACAAGTTACAATGATTCATGATTTAATAAAATATATTGAATTCAGGAATATTACCCTTAAAAGTATAAAATTGTGTTATTTATACACTAATAATAAAATATATAAAATATTAAGCTTTGTTTATATAAATTTTGAATATATACTTATATACCTTGTATATAATTCTATATAAAAAATGATAGACATATTTTAAATATCCAAGTCACACATGAGAGTTATTTTCAAAAACTACAACTATTCAATGAGATAAAATCATGAATAAAGTTTAATCCCCCATCAAGAAGTTAACCCCAAATTAGGATAATAAATCAAGGTCATGCTCTCAAAGACATTGGGAAGATGGGATTGAATTATGAATATGCTTAAGGGTGCTAGTTTTCCATGATGAAACATGTGTCAATAACTCTATATCCAAATGAATTAAAGTGGCGATGGTGAAAGGATGACGTTCAAAGACATCTCGGAAGAAAATTTCATATATAGAATACACCTAGCACAATATTGTGTCTCCAAGAATGAATTATACATGGGAAGGTATGCATTCCTTTCATTTAAATTAAATTTAGGTACCTTCTGCATATTGGGAGTAATAGGTAGTCTCATATGGTATAAGGAACCTATAGAACAAAAAAATAGTTGTCCAAATTTATTGACTATAAAACCAATTATTATTATCATTATTAGTAGTAAGCACTAAGATAAGCTTACTTTGAAAGAAAATTTCATTGCAAAGTGACAAGTTTCTCATCACATGAGACCATAATTTGAAGTCCAATTACAACATTTTAAAATCTCTACAATAAACTTCTTATGGATTTCGACACGTATTTGCATCAAAGCATCTCCAAGGATAACATCATATATAAGGTTAGCGAGCGCAAACTCTCAATATTACAAATAATAAGTCATTTATTGATCTATTGATTCGTTTCAAGATTTAAAGCATGATTTATTGCATATAATTTGCATTAAATATAGAATACTTTGGCAAAGGAAACTAAGAATTGAGACTTTAAGTATATTAACCTTTTGTAGAAACAATACGTATATGGAAACTAATAATTACAAAATTGGAATCCACTCATAGCAATAATAGAATCTAATAATCCAATATTATGAATAATGGAATCCAATATAAATAATAACCGAATCCAATATAAATAATAATGGAATCCATTTTAGACACTAAAATTCCATAATTTCACCAAAATTTGTAACAATGTTTGTCTAGATTCAACTAAACAAATCTATATTTTATGAAATGATAGTTTATTATAGCTATTACATTACTCTTTAAATATGTATCAACATATTTATATATGTTTATATCTAATTGCAATGTGTTATGTTAGGGTAGTGTATTGTTAGTGCAAATCCACTTTACATATCTACAATATTGTAGGTGTTAAAAGTGGTTTTAGATACACAAATGTGCTAACAACATCTGATAAGTAATTAGGCATAATTGGATATAAATCAATGACACTTACCATAGGTTGAGTGTGTTATCTAGATCATTGAAATCATTTTAAAATAATGGAATAGATTAAAATGACTTGGAATAATGAAATTTGAAAAGACTCGAGAATGAGGGTAAGAAATAAATACACTAAAAATGAATCTAGATACAATAATTTGTGGGATTCTAAAGAAAACATGTAAAAAAGGAAATATTAACAACAAGAAAAATTATATCATGAAATCATTTTCTAACCATTTTTCTAGAGATTAGACCAAATTCGTAAGTAAGTACAAAAATGGCTATGCATGTGTTGAACTAGATCTAGCTTTAGGATTGTGTTCTTTATGCCATAATATGTCAAAATGTGTCTCAATTTGCTTTCTTTTGTTAGGAATCATCGGGAAACCATATTATTTTTTAACAATAATAATATACACTCAATTCCTTAAAAACCCATAAAATAAGGGTTGTTAATTGGGGCTTGTATTAACCCTCCATTATTATTAACTCATTTATGATTTGACAAAAGCATAAGTAACCTAGTGCATTTCAATAATCAACCATATGTACGCTCTTATCTTTTAAATGCAACAAACAATTGGTATTAACTAGAATGAATATCCTTCTACTTGATTTTGGGTTTTGGTATGGAGATGTTTTGAAAATATAATATCTTGTGATTTTATCACTTCACTATCACTTTTACAATTGGTTTCTCCTTACAAATTAAATGTTTCTTTACTTAGTCTAAATATATGAATGCACTTATGTATTAATAGACTTCATGAATTTAAAGTAGCACCATATTAGAATGCGAGTTAACACACAATGAGCAGAAAGCGTGAAAAGGAGCACAAGACTCAATAGAAAAATGTCAAAGACATTTTGTCGTGCCCCGTTCGGTGCGGATCAAAACAAGTGCTAAATTACCAAAGGAAACTAGAATTAATATTATAATATAATTAAACTAGTATGATAAAAAAAAAATTAAAGGTTATAATAACATGATGTAATAATAAAAAATATTAATAGATCGCATGTTACAAAAATTAAAGGGGCGAAAATGGCATGAAGCCACTTAAGCGGACCATTAAAAAAATTTAAATACGGTGATTAAGAAAATGTGATAAACCAATTAATCAAGTTAAATTAAGCGAGACAATGTATTTTTGAAAATAATAAAGAGTCTACCAAAATCCGGAAGGGTTTAAGAAGTGGCCATGGATCCAATTTATTCACCCAAATGGACTCGTGCCCCTTTATATTTTATTTCTTAAGTTAAGAAAAAAATTAATTTCCAACAACAAAACATAAGGGGAGGAAGCTTTTAAAACTCTTATAATCCCAAATCAGAAATAAAGGAGAGCCCTCATATCAAAGGTCCCTCCACCATAGGATCTTAGGGCATCTAAGGATGCCCTAATTTCCTTATGGCCTACATACAAAGTCTCTTTTATTTTATTTTCATTCTCATTTGGTTGAAAACTTTTTTATAGGTATATGCAAGATGAAAAGAGATTCCATGGAGCTCAAGTAAGGAAGTATGGTTACACCTTCGTTTTATTATTTCCATTTCAATGGAAAATTTGGAAAATTTGATATGGTTTTATTTTCATGGTTTCTCGTTGCATTCTCGTCATTCTTTTTGTATTATTTATTTGATCAAAACAAATCATTTTGTGAGAGGAATAAATTTCTCCTCCACAACTTCCATGGAAGTTATAAGGGGGTTCCATTTTATTTTATTGTAAATATAAATGTGTGTGTGTGTGTCTACATGTGTGTTTATTGATGATGTATGGTGAGTCGACCATGCCCCGAGGGCACACGATTAGGATTTTGGGCCATATGTCCAGGCCCATAAGGATCGAGGAGGGAAGGTTGTTGCATTAAGCCATAGCCATGGTTATTGCAGGTAGGGAGGCCATGGTAAATTCATGGCCGTAAGTATAATAATGAAAGGGGAAGGTTTGGGACGATCTTCCGTCTAACCCCTCCCAACTATGTTTGAATAAATTTACATATATATTAATAATATATATGTATATATATATATATAAGGAAGGGATTCTAATATTGGCTTTGATATTGATTTAATAAGGTTTTGAGTCATAAATATATGTTTATATATATACATACATACATGCATATATATATATATATATTATTATATATATATATATATATATATATATATATATATATATATATATATATACGGCGGTCTTTGATTTTCTTGTCCATTGTAATTTTATCTAAGGTTAAGTGCATGGAAATGGGAGGCCAAAAGGGGTCTTAAGTGGATGTTTTTTTAAAACAAGAATATTTGACTTGTAATAGTTATTTGAGATAGTTACACTCAAAATTTGAAGATGTTATAAGAACATAAATTGTAGCATTTTGAGTCTAGTTTCTAAACTACTATTTTTAAAATGGTTAAGTGTAAGTGGGTTAAAGAGATAAAATGTCAATAGGTGTTCCTGATTTTGTAGAAAAACATAGTAGATAGTCGGTCATGCCCCCCTCGCCCCATTTTTAGCACTATTTAGTATTTTTGAAAACCCTTTGGTAAAAAGATAGATAAGAACATCTAGTTTGAGATATAATTTTTAATATTTTTAGTGAATATTTATTTTTATGATTTTTCAAGTACAAAGATTTTTAAAAATAAAAATAAAGGATATCCAATTGTGCCCCCCCCTAACTACCTCAAAAATAGCAAAAATTAGAAGAAAAAAATTGAATATGTATATAATTAGTCCTAGTTTGGGACTATATAATTTTTATTAAATTTGGAGAAGTCAAACAAAAGATAAATCACAAGATATAGGTATCTACAATCCCTAAAAATAGAGGTATAAAATACCTAGTTTGAAATAAATATAAATGGAAACCTGACAATAGTAAAAGAAATAAAAAGTATGTATTTAGAAAGAGGATAGTTTTATTTATGTTATAGGAATAATCTAGGAAAGATTACAATCACTTTTGTAGGATTTAGCATGGTGAAAAGACGATTTTATGCATTTTCATCCAAAAACATCCAGGTTGTTGTGTTGTAACAGGTCAAGGCTCGGAGTTCGGGAGATCAAATAATTTACAATCCTAGTAGAGCTTGCTTTGTGTGTATAATTCAAGGAATGAGTATGTGTTCCTTAATGTATGGTGTAATATATGTGTGTGAGATCTTTCTATTTACAAAAATAAATGTTAAATTCTAAGTTTTTAATTTATTATTCTTGGTAATTTGTTATTTCTTATACTATAAATTTATTTTAGTAAATATTTAAGAAATTAGGGTCACTCGCATGTTATGTAACTAGTCTCATAGTTCCACGAGTCATGGTTTAGGAGATATATTTTCATTATCTAATATGGTTAGTACATAGGTATTTTTAGGATTTCATCATTCAACCCAAAGCTTTTAGGGTTTACATTCTACAATCGATGTCTATTTTGGTAAATAATATAGTCATTGTTTAGGTTTTGGGTCCTTTTGGATTGTTTACTAACATTTGTACTAGTGTTAGATGTGTCAAAATTAAATCTTATAAACCTCACAAATCTCAAAAATAACAATGGCTACTCAAATTTATGGACTCATGAAATGGCTTATAATACATAACAAATCAAAACACATGTACTTTTTATTATTAATTTGAAAATCCTTGACAACATCTACATAACCAACAAAACCCACAAAACCAACAAAAATCCTAAAGCTATTACAATGGTTTTCTTCATGACCCTTGATAAGTTTCACTTATTTTGTACAAATTCACTTTTATCTCTACTCTTTTCACTCTAGCCCCTCAAATTACATACTTGACTCACTTTGTGCACACATCGTGATCTTTCACTTGCGTTATCAATGCACATTATATAATTCAAGCTGTTACACAAAGCATTCATGAAATCCATGCATAATCATCACCATCGCCCAATTGTTGTGTTGCACTTTTATTTCTCCATTATCCTTCTCACCATCCTTGTGTGTTCCCATACTTAACTAATATTGTAAAACTTATGTAAGAAATTAAATTCCCCATGATACTCCTACATCACAAATTGCATCTTCAATTTCAATCAAATTGACTAATTGATTCATGCCTAGATTTTTAATTAGCCCTAGATGAAGTAAAAAATCAAATCATATAGTTCCAATAAGTTTCACATGGCTCAATTTAATAAATATTTCTTCTCTTATTGAACCAATCAACTATGTAATGCATGATATAATTAGGGGGAAATTGAGTCCAAATTCACATCACATAGTAACAACTATGATTAGGGTCTCAAATTTTCCTAAATTGTCTCTTTAGTTAAATGAATTGACTAATGAAATATGGTGACCACTTGAAAAATTTTGTAGAGTTAAGAAAATGGAATGAAACTCAATGGTTTCTTCTCATTCACCTAATGGAATTATTGTCATGCTAAATGTCTATCATGTAAAATTTAAAAATTTGGTCATGACAACCAAACCCACACTTGAAATTCCCTTTCTTGGTCAATGTAAACCTTTCCTCCAACCAGCATTTCAATTGATTCACCCTCATTTTGGTCAAGAGGAACATGCCAACATGATTTTCAAGTGTGTTTCATGTGCATGGAAGTTTATCTAGATGATTCATGAGGTTATGAAGATCTAAAGAAATAACAATTTTCTTGGAGGCTTCAAAAGGGCTATTTTCGTCTTTTTATCATTGGTGAACATCCTCCAGGAAGCTTACAGGGAAAATTAAAATCATTTGGGATTTTTATGGGAGATAAGTAAAGTTTTTATTATTATTTATAAATGGTTTTGAAGGGGACCATACCCGAGGTACAAAGAGGCTCAACGGTTAGAAGAGAAAATGAAAGATCAGTGGTTTTTTTACAAGTGGGGACCACACCCTAGAAAAATCCTAAGAGAGGTAGATAATACAATGAAGAGCAAGGAAGGGACAAAATTCCAGCAAGGAACTAGGATGTCAAAAAAAAAAACCTTGAGAATAGCAATACAATAGTTGTAACACCACAAAAAAATAGTGTTGAGACAAAACAAAGCCAATCGAAACATTGACCTCGAGATAGCTACTTAAGAAATTTTTGAAGACCTTTTGGGCATCCTCCATAGCCCTGAAGAGATTGATAGTTGTTTGTTGTGTAGGGTCTTGGCTGCTCGATGCCAAGGCTTTCTTCTTAGCCTTTCCATCCTTCCAAAATTCTTCAGAGATGCCACTGATGTCACAAATTTTCTTAACTGTAGTTGAATGAAGTTTAACAAGGCCTTATGCATGGAGAACTGATCAATCTGCTTGTTGATAATTTTTTTCATTTTAGTTTCCATGGCATGTTGCTTCTTGGCAAGATCCTCAACTTTTTCTCTAGCTTAGAGTAGGAAGCAGAGTTAGAGTCTTCTTTACATCCCTCATTGAGTAGAAATTCAACATCCTCACCAAGCCCCTTAATTGCATCATCATGTAACTTGAGTTGAACCCTCAATCCATTACCTACTTGAGGTTCCTAAATATATTGTTTAATGTTGAGAAGGATTTCAGCAACAACAATATATTTCCCCTTTTCATTACTGCGAAGTACCCGTTTAGCCAATGGTTGTGTTGGAGAGGGTGAATGGAATCTAGGGTTCTTATTCCTAGCCCTTGGTTGTTGAGGTGGAGGAGGGGCTAAAGGATGAGAGGGGGGAATAGAAACCACATCATGGAAATACTGGTTCAGAATAAAAATGACCCCTTGGTGAAGAGGGAGCCCTCTGAGATGAGCTTGTACATCTACAATATATTTTTCCATGGAATGAAGGATGTAATAGGAGAGGCTAACCTTATGGGTACAGTGGAAGTAGTTCAAAAGGACCAGATGGTGGAGAGGAAAATTGGAGAAGTATCCCTCCAAGGTAATGTACCTAACTACCATCTTAGTAACTTCATCGAAGGGATACGGAATGGAGGAGTAGACTAGACTGTTTTCCCAATATTGAGTTTTTCTCCCCTTCAACAAACTTCTTCTCTTATGATTTCTTATCAAATTTATTTCTATAGAATTTAATCTCATTCATGCCTAAACCAGTGACAAAGGAAATTAGGTCATCAGTGATAGTGAAATCCTTACCTTTATAGGATATAACTCTGTCTTTCCCTTTGTTGATAAAAAGTGATGGATATGTGCATGCCATTACCTTTTATCCTCTCCGCAAAGGTATTAAACCCATCCATGTCGAGAGTATTCCACAGAGATTCATTTTGACACCATGATGGATCACAAATAGGTTCACAGCGGGGAGGGCCGTCCATGATGGAAAGAGCTCTAAAAAATAGCAAACACACGGTTTTCGCACCGCAAAAGTCAGTTTCCCAATAACTCGACTATCAAATATAAAAATAAATAGATGAATAAAAATGGACCATTTGAAGGTATTTCTTCTCCTTCGTGTGAAGTACTTAGAATAATGACTTCTCCTAATATTTTTACGCAAGGGTACTATTTATGTGGGCGAGTTTTCTTTAACATCTTGCAAAATGATTCCCCTTATGGTTTGTGAGATTTCATTACAGCCCTGCCATAAGGTGAAAATATTGATGACAAACCCTTCATTAGCTAAGGTGTCATTAGCACTATTCCATTCGGTATGTGTGGCTAATGTTTACATTATCAATATCTTTTAGGAATATTATACGAGAGATAATTGAGGTCGAGAACAAGTTGATCAAAACTAGGTCTTCTTGAGCAAGGCACAATGGAATGCATGTTCCAAATGAGCTATTCACCTTGTTTGAATAGTTTTAGGATCATTTTGAAGTGTTGGTATATCATATCCTAGGAATTGGAAAGATGGCAGGGCCTACTTCATGGTAAAATAATAAAGGAAGACTTCTAGGAATATAAAATGCATAAAATTGTCTACTATTGCAGCATAAGGATCAACTACGTAATATTTTAATTGTAATATATATGACTATTTATTCATATTCACTTAATTTCAGCTATGTAATATTTTCATTGTAATATATATAACTATTTCTTCATATTCACTTAATTTTAACTATGTAATATTTGCATTGTAAAAGTTCCCTTTCCATTTATGAGAAAGTGGCTTATTTTTCATCCTAGTGGAATATGAATAGTCATAAGTGATAAGACTTTTGAAATTTCATGTGGGGGTAGATTGATATTCTTATTATGAAATCTATAAATTAGAAGGGCTTCTCCATTCCAAAGGGTTGGATTTTCTTAGTTGATATATCTCATTGTCTCACTACAAGTAATAAACTACAATTCTTCTATCTCCTTGACTAATGTTTTCCTCTCCGTCTCAACTTTACTCCATGAGAATGGTTACTTGTGTAATATTATACAAATGAACTTTTATTTACTTTAGATAATGATGTATTTAGGGTCCATAAAACCCAAAATAACATCATATAATCACATTTGATTTACTATGCATGATGTTATTGAGACCAACTAAGCCCCAAATCTCATTGCATCTTTGTAATTAAGTTCATATGACTTAAATAGGGTAAATTACCTCTCTCCTTGATCCAATGTATGGATGCTTTTTAGGAATTTTGTACGAATGTATAAATTAATTTCGAATATGCTAAGAGTAATTTTTTTTTAATAAAACCATGTTATGAATATTTGTTCTACCATAAGGCTTAGTCCTAGAAATGTATTGTGAGAATTGTTGGTGTTCCCATGAAAAGAGGATTTTTATGATGAGAATGGTTTTTAAACCTTTAGTAGAGAGGAACAAAGAAACTAAATATTTTATGTGTGTAAAAGTATATTTATAGGATATTTCTAACATCATGTACACTCATGTGCAAGAATTTATTTAGGTTTAATTGAGTGAAATCACTATTAGTTGGGAGTATACAAGTAGACCATCATAAAAATCATTAGATTAGTGTGCAGTCACTAGATTGAGTGAAATCACTATTAGTGTGGGAGTATTCATGATCATAGGTCCAATATCCTATTTTCCTATTCATAACTGAGTCTTTCTTATTTTCTTCTAAAGGGAAAGTTCCCATGAGGCTTGGATTTTACTCTTCTTGAAAATGATGATAATTTCATAGTACACTCTCATTTACTATCTCCATCTTACCACTTTCATCAAATTTTCAATGCACGAAGTTATTTCAATGGTGTCTTTGCAACAACACAAAAGGATATTTAAAAGCATTTCTCTAGATGTTGATGTAGATTTGATTCTTTATGAAGTATGTGGCACTTAAAGAAACCTTTCTAATCCTACATTAAGGTGAGAATATAACTAATTTTCTTAGCATAAATATTAATGGAAGTTCTGAATTTCTTTCTCATGGAAATTAAATGAATGTGTGGAATATTTTACATATTTTCACCTACTCTCACCCTAAATTTGGTTGAGTGTTATAAAGATATTTATGTGATACACTATTATAGCTTCCAACTCTGCAAGTGACCTCTTATTATTCAATTGAACAAATGAAGATATTATGGGGACCTTAGATAGATCATCTTCTTTCCCAAACCTTACTATTGTTAATCTATATTATAAGGCTTGAATGATTGTATACATGCCATCATGGGAATCAAGGTCACTCCCTTACATTTTTGTTATGATGATCACCGGAGTGGTCCTCTTAAAGATACATGCCCTAATATTATAAAGTACGTACTCATCCATAGGATGATTCTACCATATTCTAATACAAAATTATTGATTCAACTCCACACTCATGGGAAAATTAATGAGTCCATATATTCGATCAATTGTTTTTACCTTTGGGAGTTATGAGGTTTTTAAATTCTAATTTTGACACATCTAACACTCCTATAAATGTTAGTAAACAATCCGAGAAGGCCCCAAAACCTTTAAAATGACTATATTCATTTATTGTTGATCGAGAGAATACTTGTTAGAAATCACACAAGAAGTCCGCACGGGAGAGAAGTCCGGTATCAAGGGTGCGGAGGGACGGGAAGAACCCGTGCACGAGGGAAAGTTCAGTACTCAAGACTTAGCCTATTTTTAGAAGATGGCGTGCGAGAACACACCAACAATGCAGAGACGTACGTGCCATGCATTGTCTATCATTGGAGGATCGGATCGAAGTGTTTTACATGGAGATGAGCTAAGAAAGGATTATCACTTCATTTAACTACAAGAGGTCTATAGCACACTTGCATGTGTGGCTATGCCTGTAAATGGCACATGGCTATTAATAGCATGCGGCCTATTTCTAGAATGGATAAGCGGTGAAGGGAAAGTCCCCACCTATATATATATATATATATATGATGTTAATCACATAGTAGAAGATATACAAAGAGTGTAGTAGAGAGATGGATGTATAGAGACATAGAGATATGCGCATATGATTGGATTATTGTATCAAATCCATGCACGCATTAGTATAGATTTCCATTATTAAAAGGAGATTATATATTTATTAATAGATGGAAGATAAGTGGACAAACCTAAGTGTCATTCTTGTGTAATCGAGTAGTGCATGTTCTTGATTCAAATCATGATTATTGCTTAAGCTTGTTCTTTCATAAATTTGAATATGGCGTACATTGTAGAATGATGGATTAGCTATAGATCTATATGTTTCTTACTTCATCACGCTAACATCCTACTACTACAACCCTAAAGAGGGACCTTGTAACTGCGTGCTTCGGGTGAGCACTCGATCTAGGCTGAGTGATGCGTTAGTGCGTCTAGGGTGTTATTTGGTTTATTCTAGGCTACATCATTGGTTTCGTTGCGGGACCTCTTTTTTAGTTGTTTTCAAGATGGTTCGCGATGAAGATGTATTGGTTAACTCTAGTAAGCATTGAGGAGTGGATACATGATCTGGAGGAAGAATATACATGACGGTTCGAGTAGTGGATCTAAGTTTAATGCACGCACTTGGGTAGAATAAAATCTGTATGAGATCTTTTTCACCATCTTTCTAGTAGAATTATACGAGTGGTTGATTGCTTATGCATCTAAGTGGAATTAGAGGTATCACACACTTGTCTAGACACAAGAAGAATTCCAGGCCCTTTATGATGTTGATCTGATCTAGACTTGCGCTGTGGATACATGGTTTTGTGGTGTTCTAAATAGTTATATTCTAGAATATTCAATTTCAACGTATTCTTACTTGGAGGTAGTTGAATTCCAATTTTTATGGTATCTTAGAGGAGCATATTTGCAAGGTATTCCACTGGCAATCAAGATCTTGATGGTAACTTTGAACCTAGAGAGTAAGCTGGTGGCTAACTAATATTCACAATGCACAAGGGTAGGGACAGGTTTGGTAAAAGATGGCGAGACCTAGTGGTAGAGAGGCGAGATATAGAGGATAGGTAGCTTAAGTATAATGAGGCACACAAGAGGGAGATAGAGAATCGGTGTTTCGTTGTAGAAATTATGGCGTTGAGGAGAGAGATGGCTTGTGAAGGATTTGAAGCTAACGTAGAAGATGTGGAGCAGAGCATCGGGAACTCCCCTATCTTGGAAAGCATGAGAGATCCCACCTTGGCCTCACACGTAGTACGCGAGAAAATACTACCGGGGCCATGGGTGCACATCATAATCCACTGGTGACCTAGCCCTTGCGCTTGGTTTTCCAATATCTAGTACGACAAGTAACCGCAAGCTAACATGGAAAGGAGGAGAGCAGGAGTAAGTCGGGGAGCAAGTACATCAATGGCAGGACAAATGGCTTCAATGTTATTTGGAGGAACATTTTTAGGCACATCATCCACATAGAATGTAAGCGCATCAAAAGTTAGATTCACCTGCGGAAGTGGAACTACCTCATAGGCATCGTAGGGGTTCAAGTATAGTACTATTGTCGAAGCACAGGGGAGTACATCTATAGGTCCTATTCTAGCTACAGGTGGAGGATCAGGAGGTATAGGTGGTTCTAGTTCTGGTGGATCTGGTGGTTCTAGAGGCAGAGGAAACACAAGAGGTTCTGGATCAGGTCGTGAAGGCCTACAAGCAACCAAAGAATATCTATATAGAGATGTCTCTTCATCTCCTAGAATATAGAGGTAGAGAGGATGTTGTTGAACATGTGCATATGTTTGAAATCTTGTGGCACGTGAAAGGGATCACGTCTTACGAGTGAAAGGAAAATCAATTTGCTACTACATTATAGGGACATGCACACAACTAGCATAGGAAGTTTGACCACGATCAAACTTGCATGGATTATACAACATTGAATGATGCTTTCTTGAAATAGTTCCATATCCCGAGTTTGAGTAGAAGAGTATAAGTAAGTACGCTCAAGGATATTAGGAAAGGCACTACTAAGAGTGTATGTGAGTATGATGCATGTTTTAAGACACTTCTATCTAAGTTGTCTTATGATATTCAAGCATCCAGCATGCACAATGGTTTGTTGGAAGAATTATTACACCATTCGGAAGGGTGCTATCACATAATATATACATTGATCTGTGTGAAGCATCGGAAGTAGATTTGCGTGTTGAGGTAGTTGGGAGCATTGACACTTTGGAATTAGTCCATTCTAGAGAGGAGCAGTTGTAGCTATGGAAAATCAGTTAGAGAAGCTATAAACAAATTCATCCCATGAAACGTGCTTAGGTTTTGGTGTCTGATTATGAAGTGGAAGGTCACACAAGGATAGTTTCCTCGCAGATTTGTATGCTCATTATTGTTGGATTGTGAGATCTGTCATTCAAATCATGATGCTAGTCATTCTCCTTTACTACGGAGCGTGATAAGGAAGAATGTATCTTGTTACTATAAAATTTGCTGGTCCACGACCCATGATATTGAGGATTTTCGGTTGATTGGTGGATCCAGGATGCTACGAGACATTAGGGTATGACAGAAAAGTATAATAGATAATTCTAAGGGTAAAAATGAGCACCGGGATCAAGATCATAATCAACCACGCTACAGACGGGGGTGAGGGCCATTTTAAAGGAAGTCGTGGAAGGTGCCGTGGATATCATGGTAGAAATGGAGGACAAGGCTATGGTATAGGAAGAGGTGAGTTCCCTCGTGGAACATGTTATACGTATGGATTTCGACCACTATAGGCATGAATGTCCTCGAGATATTACATGTTCTTTCGGAAAGAACCATAGATATGAAGGGTGCCCAGAATTATATGAGCATCTGAGTAAGTAGCATAAGAAAGAAAACAAAGGCACTGGGATGGTTAGAATCCAGTGTGTAGTAAAAGATCAGTGGATGCCCAAGATAGCACTAGAACCTGAGGCCTTAACTGTGAAGATTACTACACGAGCTGAAGCGGTGCGTGCAAGAGAGGCATTGCACCAAAAGCCTATGATCACCAAGGAGGAGGTTTTGCATACAAGGTACCCAGATCCTGCTCATCAAAAGGAAGTTTACTAGGATACCATGGAAGTGCTAAGGAATCTTCAAGGTGAGATACAGTACCTCAAGGAGCAGAAGAAAGCATCAGAGACAATCCAAACTAATATCGATGATCTGAGAGAAGTATGCAAAATGCTACACCAGGAGAACATCATTCCACTATTAAGAAGTTGTTCAAAAGGGAACACTTTGCATACAAGTATTGAGACCAGATGGCAGATCTTGTATGTAAATATTCCCCACAGTAGCATTGACTATGATAATGAAATTACTCTAAATGTTATTGTAGATGGATGGCGGTTGAGTAATATTTTGATTGATACATATGCAGAAGTAAATGTGTTTACATTAGATGCATGGGTACAAATGGGAAGGCCTCTATTGCAGCCATCATCTAATGTGTTGTTTATGGCAAACGGGACTATGGCCACTCCCATAGGAGTTTTTAAGGATGCATCTATAACCATACAAGGGCCAAGTTCACATGGGATTTTGATGTATTAGTAATTAGAAACAAACAATTTTCAAGCCTTGCTTGGACTCCCATGGTGTTAAGTGAATAATGTTGACTTAAGATTAAATAAGGGGTATATCATCTTTGAGAACAAGGAGGAAAGGGTTGTGATACCTTTGAGATGGGAAGTCCACACCATATGTTGAGCCGCTAATTAAGGAGGACTTAAAAATAAATTATGTACGTGTTATTTAGGTCCCAGAGGTCAATGAGACATCAAAGGAAGGCATCCTATAGTGGGAGGATTCTCATTCTATTAGTGATACTACTATTATTGCTTGTGAAAATTGGCCTCATGGTACATATGAACTAGTAGGGTGCAAGGTAAAAGCACGGTAACGTGCAAGAATGGACTTCGCTCATTCAATGGATAGGTAGCGTAGTACCTTGGTACACAAAGGGCGAGAAGATCTTACAATATTTTTGAAAGCCATAGAAGCACAAAGTGGATGAGATCAAATTAAGAGAAGAGATATGTTAGTATATACCTTATGCGGGATAGCAACACACCTTTGGTGGGTAGTCCATAGAGATAATCTGAAATATCCTTGTGGGATATTACTTAAAGATGCACAAAATATTGAAAACTTGCAGGAAAGTAAAATATTGATTTTTAATGAAAATGTCCAAGCGAGGATAGTGAATGGTATTAAATGATATCACACAAACTATTTGCCCGTAGTGCATGAAAATTTGATGGACGCTTGCTACGGTAATAATAAACACTATGAAAACATTTTTTGGAAAATTATATTGCTGCCAGAAAAAGTACAGAAAGCCCTAAGCACTGGAATACTTCATAGGTTCGTGACACTCTCAATACAAAAGAAAAACAAGGGTCTTTGGAAAAACAATGGAAGAGTTAGGAAAATAGTACTACCACCTACAGATCTGCAACATCCAATGGACAAACCCCCAAAATAAGCTGCAATCTACCACGCTAGGAATGGAGTCAAGAAATGAGGGAGGTTCCTTCCACGTGCTACCACGCCGAGCCTAGATGGTCGTTTTGAGTATGATCTAGATTCCCTTTGACTATCTTTCCCCAAGGCCCCAAAAATCCTCTAAACCCCCAGAAATATCTCTATGGCATGACTCAGTAAAGTGGCTCCAAGATGACAGACTAGGGTAGATCTCTCACTACCAAAGAATGCCCTGCTAGCTAGGGATGGGTCTCTCACCACCGAAGCTAGGGTCCCTATGGGATTTGACTCCACAAGCTATAGAAATACAATCAGATGCAGCTACACGTGAAGGAGGCTAAAATGTATGTGACAAAAAGTTCCTTTTCTTCCTTCCTCATCTCCTTATACATCTTTCATTGGAAAATGAGCCCCCATAACCCTAGGCACATTTATTCCATCGAGGGGCATTAACATAAAGTAACTATAGTTATGTTCTTCCTTTTTGAGTCGTCGCATCCAAAAGTGACCCCTAAATTCCAAACTCGAGATATTATAACCACGGGGCCCCCTTAAAAAGTTTCCAGCGTACACATCCCCTTGGGTCCGACTACGTTTTGGACCCGACTTGGCCCATGGGCCATTTAGCGTAGGATAAAAAGGGTCATCACGAAAGGGACATTACTGAGTCCTCCCTTCCCAAATTTTTCTTGTCCTCAAGCAACTACAAATTAAGGATGCTGCAAAATCTACTCCCCCTCCCAAGTAGCATCCTCAAGTGGCAATCCCTTCCATCGCACCAAATATTTGGTGATTACCCTACTCTGAGCCCCCTCTATCTCATTTCAATAATGGCTTCCGGTTCCAACACCAACTTCCCTTCCTCATCTAGCGGCGGTAGCTCTGTAGAGGGTACAATATGTGGTCGAGTGCCTTCTTAAGGCATGAAACATAGAAGACATTATGTATCCTACTATGCTCCGGTAGCTCTAGCTCATATGCCATTGTCCCTACTCAATGAACTACTCGGTATAGACCATAAAATTGTGGTTTCAATTTCTCTACACCCTTCTACTTCATCGAGGACTGCCTATACGATGTAAACGTAGGAACACTAGATCCCCATACTCAAAATATCTCTCTATCCTATGCCGATCTGTGTATACCTTATGATGATTATGTGCCTTCTGGATATTCTCTTTGATATCCTTTAGAATATCCTGGTTCTCATGTAACCAATCTCGAGCTTTGGGAGTTTGGCTATCAGGTAATACCAAATCTACAAATGTCTTGGCATCGTACCCGTATAGAGCTTGGAAAGGGGTCATACCTATGCTCATCTAATAGGTGGTATTTTAGCATTACTCACCAATGTGTAACCATTTAATCCATGACCGTTGGTGTCCTGTTACATAACTTTGCAAGTAGCCTTCTATCCGCTTATTGACTATCTTTGTCTGCCCATCATTCTGTGGATGGTAGCTAGTGTTAAGGGTCAATTCTATACCTACTAGTCGAATATCTCTGACAAAAGGTACTCATGAAGATCTTGTCTCTATCACTCGACAATGTTCTTAATCAGCCCATGTAGCCTAAAAATACCAAAGTGTAGAAGATCCAGGCCACATCCACTACCTCGTACCCCTTGGGTAGGGAAAAGAAATGAGCATACTTGGTTAACCGATCAACTACAACATAAATGTAGCTATGCCCATGCACCAAGGAATCCCGGTGATAAATTCCATGGATATGCTTTCCCATTTCTATTCAAGAATGGGGAGAGGTGAAGTAATCTGTCGGGAAAGAACGCTCGGATTTGCTTTGCTGGCAAACCATACACTCCCGACATAATTAAGTACATCATCCTTCATTCCCTTCCATGCAAATATTTCCCTGATGAACCTATACGTTTTGAAATACTAAGTATTTCTAGCTAGAGGTGTATCATGTCTTGCACAAAGTATCTTCTCCTTCATTTTGGATCTGGTACAATGAAAATCCTATCCTTGTAGAAAATGAGATCATCTACTGCTATGTATCAGTCATCCAGTATACTACCATCCATGATCTCACAGGTAAACTAGTTTTTGGAGTACTCAACAAGTATATGATCCTTCCAATCCATTTAAATCTCAGACATAGAACTAAGCATAGCAGTGAGGTAAGGCCTCCTAGATAAAGCATCAACAATAACATTATTCTTACCTCTAGTGTACTCTATGTCAAAGTCATAGGTTTGCACCTTATTCACCCATCTCTGCTAGCGATCGTTGAGCTCTTTCTGTCCCAAGAAGAACCTCAAACTATTGTGATCCATACAAACCACAAATTTTCTGCCCACAAGGTACTATCTAAACTTGGCCAAGGCATGCATGATGGCCAACATCTCCTTTTGTAAATTGAATACCCTCTCTCCATGGGTTTCAACTTCCGACTCTCATAGGTGATGGGATGCTTGTCCTACATGAGAACTACCCCAACACCCTCTCTTGATGCATCACACTCTAGAATGAATGGGTGGGAGAAGTCTGGTAATGTGAGGACGGGACACGAACTCATCACCTCCTTGAGGTGATCAAAAACCTATTGTGTTGCGTTTATCCAAGCAAAAGCCCCCTTCTTGGTCAAATCAGTCAATGGAGCAGTCAACCGAGA
The DNA here is from genome assembly GCA_018340775.1 of Taxus wallichiana var. yunnanensis. Taxonomy (NCBI): domain Eukaryota; kingdom Viridiplantae; phylum Streptophyta; class Pinopsida; order Cupressales; family Taxaceae; genus Taxus; species Taxus wallichiana. The sequence continues at coordinate 377,476,539 of CM031242.1, read as the reverse complement.
GAAATTCTTCATGAACCTCGGTAGTATGTGCACAGCCCCACGAATCCTCTCAATTGTGTCAATGTCCTAGGTGGCGGCCAATCCAGGATTTCATGTATCTTCCCTCTATCCACCTTCATTGTACCCCCACCAATTACATATCCCAAGTAAAGAAGCTCGGTCATGCCGAACTCACACTTAGAGGCTTTCGCATATAATGAACTAGCTTCTAATATCCCCAATATCTCACCCAGTGCACGATATGGTCCTCCCATGCCCTGTTGTAGACTAAAATATCATCAAAGAACAACAAATACAAACTTCCACAAGTGGTGGTTGAACACATGATTCATGCAAGAATGGAATGTAGCTAGAGTATTAGACAATTCAAAAGGCATCACCAAGAATTCAAAGTGACCGTAATGGCATCCAAACGCTATCTTATGCACATCTGCTCCCTAAATTTGATCGATGATATCCGAATGCAAATCTATTTTGAAAAATAGATTACACCATGTAGTTCATCCAAGAACTCATCAATGTTTGGTACGGGATACTTGTTCTTTATTGTCTTCTTATTTAAGGCCGGTAGTCCATACACATCCGTAGGTCCCATCCTTCTTCTTCACCAAAACCACCAGAAGAAGCAAAAGGGTGGAACTCGGTCTAATATGCCCCATATTCATGAGCTCTTGTATAGTCTTCTCGACCTAATCCTTAAAGCATTTGGGGTAAGGGTAAGGAGAAGTGGCCACCGGTCTAGCATCCTTGAGCTCCATTACATGCTCAAATCCCCTATCCGGAGGTATTCTGGAGGTATGTCACCAAATACGGCACTGTGTGTTTTCTAATAGGCCCTGTATATCCACATGGTACTTGTTATTAGCCCTCTTCTAATTTCTTGTTTGAAACCAAATAGTGTATTTCCCAATCCACCTCGTCGTGCCTATAGATACTCTCAATCCTTTTGGTCATAACAACTCGGGGGTGCCCTTGGAGATAGGCCCCTCAAGATCACATTCCTCCCTTTGGACTTAAACTTCAACTCCATCTTACGGAAGTTAGTTTAAAATTCACCAAGGGGATGGAGCCACTTTGTACCCCAAGCACTATGTCGGTCTCTCAATACCAACCATATAGAAATCATTGGGGGAACTCGTATAGTTATCCATCATGATGCTCAATTGGGGAACCCATCGTGTGCATCTCATAGAATCTCCATTGGCTATAACCACATTAAATCCCTCAAATTCCTCTGTCTATAACCTCCACCTCTCAACTAATGAGGCATCAATAAATTTGTGGGTTGCCCCACTATCAATGAGTGCCACCACTCACTATCCTTACAAAACTCCCCTAACTACGAATGTCTTGTACATCGGGGTACTAGACAATGTGGCAATAGTCTCCTAGGGAAAGTATCACTATCTGCTCCACACCTACACCATCTAACACCTCATCATCCTCATCTCGCTAATGGGTGTGTCTCTAACCCCTCGTCACCATAACTCTCCTCGAATACCTCTATGTATTGGGCCCTCCCTCTACCCTCGCAATCATGTCCGGGGCTCAAGGTGCACAGAAATCGAAACATAGTTTCTTTCACCTCAATTCCTCCTGTCCTCACTAGCTCCGAATGGTCTCCAGGTTGTATCCTTCCTAGGTGGAGGTACCTTCGGCTGTGAACCCCCGGTTCTTGAAGGGAAACCCTTAGGCTACACTCAAGGTGGAAACCTCGACTTAGGAGTGGATAACTCCAGGTCACGATCTCTCCTAATAGCCTCATGCAACAAAGAAGGCTCGAATGCCCTCACAAATCTAGCGAGAGCATCTATCAATCCTACTATGAATAGGGAAATCAACCTCATCTCTATAATATCAGGTACCATGACCGATAGTCTCTAAAAATTGGTGATATACTGATCCATAGAACCGGTCTACCTCAAATGATTCAACTCTCAAAAATACCTATCAGGGTCCCTCTTATTAAATCTTCTCACTATCCTCTTTATGAAATCTACATAAGTCATGATGTATAGGTGTCCTGTGTAATAATCCCATGATGCCATCAATCATGAGTGTCACCCTCTAAATGTAAGATTTCAAACTTAATTACATCTTCCTCCCGCATAGGATTCAAGTCAAAGTATTTCTTCAACACTACCCAAGACTGTGTAGTACACTTCTTAGAACCATCGAAATGTGGAACAAAAATCTGTCCCAACCTCCTTTACATCTCTAGTACCTATGCCTGGTAATCTCTCCTAGGCCTGCTATCAATCTTCATTTTGCAATATTCCTAGAATGGCATGTTGTCACGAAAACCCTCACTTAAATTTGGTACTTTTCCCAACAAGACTCCTCATCTACAACATCCCCTAGCTGTCATACCTGTAAAACTTCCAGATCCTTCAAGAAAAAAGGTTCGTGAGACCCCGGAGGCCTAGTAGAGGAATGGGGGACCGCCGAACTTACTTTCCACCCTCACCTCTTTGACCATATTGTCCCCTATTTCTATTTTATCCTCTTTCCACATGAATGTTGGACATGTCAAGTACTAGTCTCCAGTGAGTGGCTCAAATAGAGATTGGTAGTCTCTTGCTACTTTACCATGTTGGTGAACAATTGTTTCATCAACTCCACCCCTATTTCCTCACTATCTCTGTCCCCCATATTTCAACCCCAACATGCTAGAGAAATAGCTACTCTGATACCACTGAAATATCCCTTGTGGGATATTACTTAAAAATGCACAAAATATTGAAAACTTGCAGGAAAGTAAAATATTGATTTTTAATGAAAATGTCCAGCTAGGACAGCGAATGGTATTAAATGATATCACACAAACTATTTTCCCACAGTGCATGAAAATTTGATGGATGCTTGCTACAATAATAAAAACACTATGAAAACATTTTTTGGAATATTATATTGCTGCCAAAAAAGTACAGAAATCCCTAAGCAGCAAGAATACTCCAGAGGTTCGTGACCCTCTTAATACAAGAGCAAAACAAGGGTCTTTGGAAAAATAATGGAAGAGTTAGGAAAATAGTACTTCCACCTACAAATCAGAATGACTAACTAGACAAACCCCAAAATAAGTTGCATGCCCCCTTGCTAGGAATGGAGTCGGGAAATGAGGAAGGTGTCTTCCACATGTTGCCATGCCCAACCTAGATGGCTGCCGTGAGTTTGATCTAAAGCCCCTCTAAGCTGTGTCTTTCCCAAGGCCCCAAAATCCTCGAAACCCTTCCTTTGAACCCCTAGAAATATCTCTAAGGAATGGCTCCAAAAGCAGCTCCAAGATGACAGGCTAGGGTAGATCTCTCACTACCAAAGAATGCCATGCTAGCTAGGGACGGGTCTCTCACCACCGAAGCTAGGGTCCCTGTGGGATTTGACTCCACAAGCTGTAGAAACACACATGATGAGGCGCACGTGAAGGAGGCTAAAATGTATGTGACAAAAAGTTTCTTTTCTTCCTTCCTCGTCTCCTTATATATCTTTCATTGGCAAATGAGCCCCCATAACCCTAGGCACATTTTTTTCCATGGACGGGCCACTAACATAAAGTAACTATAGTTACGTTTTCCCTTTTTGAGTCGCCACGTCCAAAAGTGACCCCAAATGCCAAACTCGGCTATTAAAACCACGGGGCTCCCTTCGAAAATTTTCCAGTATCCACACCCCACAGGTCCAACCACCTTTTGGACCCGACTTGGCCCATGGGCCATTTGGCATAGGAGAAAAAGGGTCATTACAAAAGGGGACAATACATAATCTTATAGAATGGGAAGATATTGGAGTCACCTTATCTACTAGGTTTGTAAGGAACAATGCACCTACGTAGATCTACACTTATCATGGTGATCATCTGTTTAGCATCACATTCAGCAAAGTGTGAGAGACTCTTAACAGCGAAGACAGTCACATACCACCTTCACTCTAGGTGCATAAATTGTACTCTACTCAAAAATAATGCGCACATGCCCAGTATGTATACGAAGAACTACATCAAGAGACTAGAAATTGGAAAAAATTTCTTATGTAGGAATGATCCCAGACCTTTGACTACTTTTCTTCCAAACCTCCAATAGAAGAGGCATTAAAATTTGTCAAGCGCTTAACTATGGGAGATAGTGCAAAAGCATAAGAGAATTTTCAGGAATTATTTGGTAAGACAAATTCTAGAGCACATTTTGGAAAGGAAGAAGAAATGGACTCCATGCTACTTGAACGTGCTTTCCTTGAGAAAGAGAAGGGAAAGATGGTTTACATCATGGATGATGAGGAAGTTGAGAACACGGATATTGAACATTCAGGGGGTGCATGAGGTTTTGGAAATTGTAGATAAGGATACATTCACCTATCACAAACCCATGAAGGCAAAGAAGGTGAATATAGGTTCGGAGGCTAAGCTAAGGAGGCCATCATTGGAGACTACTTTGGTTAGACTCGGAGGTGGAAAATATTATTGATTTACTCAAGGATTATCAAGACTTATTCCCTCAAGGGTATCACGAACTTAAAGGTGTGCATGAATCACTTGGGGAAATGAAGATAAATCTTAAGTAAGGTGCATGCCTAATTAGAAAGAGGCCTTACATAATGAAACCTAATTTGCATGAAAAGGTAAAAGAAGAAATTGATAAAATGTTGAAATCTAGAATTATCAAGCCCCTTGATGAGTCAGAATGGGTTAGTCAAATGGTGATCAGTATCAAGAAGGATGGATGAATTAGAATATGTGGACTACAGGGAGATGAATGTTGCATGTTTAACAAATCCATTCCCTACACCATTTACTAAGGAAATACTAGAAGGAGTTGCAGGGCGCGAAATATACTCTTTCACATATGGGTATTTTGGGTATCATCAGGTTCGTTGATTGCTCAAGAGGATCAAGAAAAGACAACTTTCACTACTGAATGGGGAAGTTTCGCTTATACTGTGATGCCTTTTGGATTGAAAAATGTGCATGTTGTATTCTCGCGGATAGTTGTTCAGGAATTCAAGGATTTTATTCACAACTTCTTATAGGTTTATCTAAATGATTAGACAATATATGGGCTTGTGAAAGATCATTGTGACAATCTATGCTTAATAATTGAACAATGCAAACAATTGAGTATCTCTTTGAACATCAAGAAGTGCATATTTTCTACACCATTTGGGATATTTTTAGGACATATAATCTGTAAGGAAGGTTTGTTGGTTGATCCAGCTAAGGTTGCAGTCATTCTAAGCCTAGAAGCACCTACCTATTAAAGTGAGGTGCACATATTTTTAGGTCATATAAGATATTATAAAAAATTCAAAAAGGGTATGCCAAATTTTATGCACCCTTGGAAGAGTTCTTGAAGGGTAAAGGTACATTCTATTAAGGAGAACCACAAAAGTAGCTGCGTTTGAGATATTAAAGGAGAAACTTACTACCGCACCCATTTCGCGCTTTCCCTCATTAGATAAACCATTTCATGTGCATGTGGATACCTCTGGCATGTCCATTGGCATTGTGTTAGCTCAACCTAGTGAAGGTATCATAGATCATCCAATTTTTTTGCTAGTAGGAAGTTGACTCGCAAGCTGAATTATACAACTATAGAGCTCGAAGCCGTGTCAATGATTTATGCATTGCACAAATTTTGACAGTACTTTTTAGCAACCCCATTTTTGTTTTATACAAATCACATGGCATTGAAGTACTTAGTAAACAAGCCCATCTTATAGGGGCGCATATGTAGATGGGTACTCCTATTTCAAGAGTTTGACTTCATAGTTGTGGTGAAGCCAAGGAAAATTAACTCTAGACCAAACCACTTGTCTATAATTCACTCACAAGAGGAAGCACAGACAATTGAAGAAACCATGCAGATGCATAGTTATATAAGTTACAATGCATGCCATCGAATTAGAAAACATTGTTTTCTTTACTACATATTGGTGTAGCACGAGAAGGCATGAAGGCATTAGAAAAGAAACAGTTTCTTATACATGTTGCACCATTTATGTTAATCAGTGGTGACCTCTACAAGTTAGGCAGAGATGAAGTATTACACCATTGTGTATTAGAGCATGAGTGCAAGGATATTATGGAAGAAGCCCATGGTGGTATTATAGGAGGTCATTATGCAGGTGATGCGACGCCCGAGGTAAGATCCTACTTGCTAGATTATGGTGGGAGACATCGTATAAATACTATAAATAATATTGTAAGGTTTGTGGTCATTTTCGGTGCCTAGGAAAACCACGGCAAAGAGATGAGATTCCTTTGAGACCAATTACTAGTTTGAATCATTTGAAAAATGGTCCATTGACTTTGTAGGACCTATTTCACCATTGCACACAAGACTGGATTACGCTATATCATCACTTGTACATATTATCTCACATGGTGAGAAAAACAACACCTACGAAGGAATGTACAACATGGCTACAAGAACTAGGTTTCTATGAGAGAATGTTCTTACAAGATATGGATGTACTTTAAGCTTGACAAGTGATAGGGGTACACACTTTCTCGAATGAGACAATCATGATCCTATTAGATGATTTTATGGTTGTACACCATAAAACTACACCCTACCATCCTCGAGTGCAAATAGAAGCATTGAGGCTTTCAACAAGATTTTGATCTAGAATTTGACAAAAATTTGTGATGTTGGAAGAAAGGATTGGGATGATAAAGTTTCAAATGTTATTTGGGCATATCGAAAAACTTACAAGAGATTGAACAAAGCCACACCATTTCAGTTGGTGTTTGGCACAGAATTTGTTCTCCCTATAGAATTTATGTTACCTTCTTTGCGCATTATGTGCGCTAGAGGTCTAGCTGATGAGTAGGCTTTAGAAGAGTGTATTGAGAAAATGATTCAACTGGATGAGTGACGAGCCATAGCACGATGGAGTTAGAAGAAGGAAAAGGCCAAGCAGAAAGCATGGCATGACAGAAACATAAGGGATAAGAAGTTTGAGATTGGACAAATGGTACTTATTTATGACTCTAAGTTCTTGCGCCATCTAGGAAAACTTAAAGTACATTGGTTGGGGTCGTATGTCATCACTTACATACTTGAATCAGTGCTTGCCAATTAGAAGCACTTGATGGAACATGGTTACCCAGTTACTTTAATGGGAGTAGGCTGAAGCCCTACTATAAATAAGTCTTCTTGGTGTTTGTAATAAGGTTGTATTTTCATTTATATTATATTTTCAATTCTGTATTTCCTTAATGTACTTCCTTAATTATCATTATGCTTTGTTAATTTAGCTATTGTTCTTGTAATAACACGTGCTTACGCACATGAAGCTAATTACTATGTGAAAATGTTTATGTGCAGAGGACTACACATACCTTTAATGTGGGGTGGTTGTAGGTATCAAAGTAAAAGACTGTGGGAATTGAAAGGTGAAAGGAATAAGTTGCTACAAGTGCGCTTTAAGTCAAAAGAAGATTACTTCTCAAAAGTGACCAAGGATGGAGATGAATGAATGGACAGTATAATGTGAGGTAAGCAAAGGCCATGATAACTACTAGGAGAAGGTACAGTGATGAGGTACTCAGGCACAAGTGCGCGTGTTGAAGAGAATTCTATGACCAGAGGGTAGGAAGGCACGCTAGAAGGTTATAGCTGGGGCACGAAGATGTACCGCACGGAATGAACAAATTTGGTCAATGAATGAGAGGATATTTAGTAGGTGAAGGAGCAATAAATGCATCAAAATTTGAAAAATTATATAAGGATGGGATGCAAATTCATTTTTACCGTTGTGACTAAGAGAATTTGAGGAAATATCTAAGTGCGAAGAGCCGAGTGATTGGGTTAAGGTGCGAAGGGTGTGAAACCAAGTGTGACAAATAGATCTATGTGAAAAGAAGCTTACATCCCTGGTGGTGAAGGGTTTGAGCAAAGCAAGGTGATAAAGAGGAGTTAGGGCATGAAATTTCCACCTAGGGCATGATTGAATCAAGCTAGGGTTTGGTTCACAAATTGCAGAGTTAAAAAGGAGACGATTACAAGGTAAAAATGGCACCCAAGAAGGCAGCTGTAGCAAGAGCAAAAGGAAAGAAGAAGGTGGTCGTCGAGGAGGAAGAGATGGCACTGAAAGTAAATTTTTAGAAATTCAATACCCATAAGAAGTCATCATCGGCTAAGAATGGGATTCACCCATCAGAAAGAGAAAAGTAAGTGAATACAATCACATGACCTTAGAGAACAAGAAAGAGCTCAATTCCTTACTCGCTACTAGGATGAACAAATGTACGAGAAGATGACATAACGGTTTATGATGATGCAAGTGAGAATTTTTTGAAGAGAATTTGGGTCTACCAATTATATGAGCTTCCATATTTCGGGAAGTATGAGGCCGTGTATCAGTGGCTCATGAGTAGAGTGCATGAGGAATTCTTCTACTTTACAGGACGTAGAGTTAGAATCTCATCCGCACTTATCTCATCGGTGACAAGTTTGAAGGCCACAAGAGAGGATATAAAGAATGATCTCATAGATAAATTCGTGATCTTAAAGACCAGACAAGAGTTGGGGTACCTGAAGGGTCCACGCGGTATGGATATAGACAAGTTGAAGAACTATCTAGTTGTGTAAGTAGTAGCACACCTTGTTACAAATTTGAATGACCAGGAGTGGTGGTGGTCATAGGTAAATACTATGTGGTTACACGTTGCATGTAAGATGTCGAAAAGCGAGTCTACAATATTACAAGCTACATTACGTAAAATATTCGAGGAAGCGAGCACGGGAGGGAAGATCATCTTTGGGGTTGTTCTACTATCACTAGTATTTATGGAAATTGGAGTACTAGATGGGCCGAAGGAGAAGGTATGGGAATACCCCATGGAGAATTAGTCACTAGATGAAAGGTTCAACAAGTACCTATGTAAAGGGGCCATTAAAGATGACGTAAAGCAAAGGGTGGAGAAATGGTATGACAGGATCCGCATGGCATTTGGAGAAGAGTGGTGCATCCCAAAGGACCTACCATTAGTTTTAGGGAAACAAGTTTAGTTTGTTTTATATCAGCATTTCTGCATCGTGCGCTTCCCAACGAGAGATGGATTCTAGATCCTTTGGTGTAAATTTCCTTACGCATTCACCGCAAGGTATTTCTAAGCATTTTTCACATGATTCACTGTACACGCGCTGACCTGGTATTCAATGCAAATAAGGTATACTGTGACTACCACATGTTGAGGAAGAAGTATGTGTATCCTAGAATAAGTGCCTGTACTGAGAGGATCATTTTAGAGGTATTGAATATTAAGCCAATTAGTCTAGTCATGTAGCAGATGAGAGTAGGGAAGCATTAGTGTATCTTCAACTAAAGTCTAAGATGGAGAATAATAAGTATGTGGAAAATTCATGCTCCCAAGGCAACCAAAGGGTAAGCACACAATGGAAAACATACGGCGCAAAGACCCACATAAGTCGTTGAAGTAGTGGAGGAAGAAGAGGAGTGTGAAGATAGTGGAGGCTTGGAGCACAAAAGAAAGTAACCTTATGATAAAGAAGAGTCACGGTGCACGGCTAGTCCACCTTGAGGACAAGATGTAGAGGAAGATATGGAGGTTGAGTAGGGGGGGCATAGGTTTAAGAAAGTATTCATACGCATAAGGACTCAAAGTGGAACCCCACAAATGGTAAGGAAATCACCTCGTCTCTCTCCACACAAGGAGACCACTGAACCTAAGAAGAGAAGAAAGTTAAAGTTGGATAAAGAAGCAGAGGAATCAAGGGAGAGCAAGCATGCATCTCCAACCCCGCTCAAGCTAGAAGACAAGCCATGGAACGAGGAAGAGCAAAAATATGAAGAGATGAAGGACGGAGAAGAAAAAGAAAAGGAAACCTTCGGATCTGCGCATGTGACTCGCCTAAGATATAATAGATAGGCTCCAAACCTCAAGCTACAATTCCCAAGGTTCCTAGATCGAAGAGGATGGGTGGAGAGCACATTCCACCAGCCATGGAGTATATAGCGGATGTGGGTAAAATTTTTCATGCCCACTTCTAGAGCACAATAGCACGTATGAAGGATTTATTCAAATTTGGGAGCTAATGGATGAGGATATGGTGATTGTGCGCACTTGAAAGAAACTATCGTGTTCAATGCATAGCCACATAAATGAGCTTGACTTTTATGTATGTGAAGATTCAAGCATTTTGATATGGTTGAAGTAGGAACCCCAAGCTAGACATATGACAATAAAGCCTACTGTCATGTCATATGAGCAAGTCAACAACGCATTGGTGAAGGTTTCTGTTGAAGTTGCTAGAAGAAACATGGATAAATCTACAACAATCAGAGTGTTGCGTGAGGAGCTAAAGACAAAGGATGTAGAGATAGTGCACATAACACAAGAGAGGGACTTGGCACAGAAGAAGAACGAAGTATTTATCAGCTTCACAGAGGAGATTGGGGATAATGTCATAAGAGCTATGCCACACTTAGAGACCAAGGTACCATAGACATTTCCCTCAGCGATACATTATGTAGGAAATTTGGTGGACCTAGTACTTGAAGATGAACCTCTGCGCATGACAACGCCAAGGAAGTCAAAGCAAGAGGCAGAATGAGAGAAAGCTTTAGTGATGTGAAAGATTACATCCTATGAGGGGCTACTGCAAGTGCTACAAGAAGTATTGAAGAAAGTAGACTAGGCTTTGAACATATGCACAGCTCCAGAGGCGCTTATCAACATAAAGACCTTGGAAGAAAAAAATGAGGTCCAGAAAGAAATGAAGGATGAAACATTAGGCCGGGAAGAAAGATTGTTAATGGTTAAGCAGAAGTGTGAGGCTCGATAAAGAAAGACAAGAGCCGCAAAGACTCGATTGGAAGGGCTTGAGAAGCTAATTGCATAAAAGATGGATCTTCTAGAAGGAAGAATGACCTCAATGTCCAAAGCATTGTGTTGGTTCTGTAAAATTAAAAAGTGGAGATTGCGAGGGATGAGTTTGAGTCCATTGTTATGGACATTCCAGAAAAAGTAGAACAAGCAATCACTAAATGGTAGGCCTTGGAGGCTGAAATAAAGGAGTATCCAGAGTTGATACTTCAAACTGATACAGAGGAGGCTACCTCATAAAACTTCTTTATTCATCTACATTCTTTCATTCTTATTCTTTCCATTCTTCTATTCTTTACTTCAATTTTTGGAGATACCCATTGTCAAGATGACAATGACATTAGTGTGGGGTAATGTTGATCAGAGAATACTTGTTAGAGATCACACAAGAAGTCCGCATAGGAGAGAAGTCCAGGATCAAGGGCACAGAGGGATAGGAAGAACCCGCGGGTGGAGGGAAAGTTCGGTATTCAGGACTTAGCCGATTTTGAGCATGAAGACCAATTTTTAGAATATGGCGTGTGGAACGCACCAACGATGCAGAGACGTACACACCACACATTGTCTATCTTTGGAGGATCGGATCGAAGCATTTTGCATGGAGACGAGCTAAGAATAGGATTGTCACTTCAGTTAACTACAAGAGGTCTATAGATAGCACAATTGCATGTGTGGCTATGCCTATAAATGGCACGTGGCTATTAATAGCATGTCGCTTATTTCGAAATAGATAAGCGGTGAAGGGTAAGTCCCCACCCTATATATATATATATATATATATATATATATATATATAATATATATATATATAGATGTTAATATATAGTAGAAGATATACAAAGAGTGTAGTAGAGAGATGGATGTATGGAGATATAGAGATATGCACATATGATTGGATTACCATATCAGATCCATGCGCGCATTGGTATAGATTTCCATTATTGTAAGGAGCTTCTATGTTTATTAATAGATGGAAGATATTGGCCAAACCTAAGTGTCATTCCTGTGTGTAATTGAGTAGTGCATGTTCTTGATTCAAATCATGATTATTGCTTAAGCTTGTTCTTTCATAAATCTGAATATGGCATGCATTGTAGAATGATGGATTAGTTATGGATCTATATGTTTCTTACTTCATCATGCTAACATCTTATTACTGCAACCCTAAAGAGGGGCATAGTACCTTTGCGCGCTTCGGGTGAGCGCTCGGTCTAGGCTGAGTGATGTGTTAGCGCGTCTAGGGTGTTATTTGGTAAATTCTAGGCTGCATCATTGATTTTATACTTTAAACCCTACAAAATTTAGGTTGAATGTTGAAATCCTAAAAAATACCTATGTACTGACCACATTAGATTATTAAAAACTATCTCCTAAACCATGACTCATGGAGCTACGAGACTAGTTCCATAAGGTGCAGAGTGACCCTAATTTCTTTTATTTACTAAAATAAATTAGAAGTATAAGAAATAATAAAATATAACTAATAATAAATGAAAAACTTAATTTTATTTTTATAAATACAAATCTCCCAAAAACACATATATTACACCTTGACTACGGAACGTATATGCATTATAGGTTCATCAATTACCAAACCTATAATTATAAAGTGTGAACGCACTTTTACAAATCACATAGGTGTTTTTCTTAAAATTGTGATTTTTCCACTTTTTGCCCCCCCAAATCCATGCGCTTACCCCTAAATATTTATTTATAAATCAGAAAAACTTTATAATAAGAGCATAATTATCACTATCCCATTTTCAGAGATAAATAAAATCCTCCTTTTTTGCAAGATTTCAAGATACAAACATTGATATAAATAGAAGATATAATATAGTATAAGTATAGGCCATTATTTTTTATTTCTTCTTCGAGAAGAGTAAATGAAACGATTTCATAATTATCAAGGGTAAGAGAAACTTGTAGATTTCGGTTTTACTATAACAACATAACTATTTAGTCCTATTATAATTGTTTTACTTTCATTTTTAAAGAAAGAGCTAAAGTATTATGAGAAAGTATTTACAGCTTTAAATTTCTTGAATAAGATGAAAACTCTCTTTCACAAATAAATTTGTAACATAAAAAAACAACATTATATCCTTCAATAAGATATTTAAACACTCTTTCAAACTTAAAAAAAATACAAATTTAAAAGTATCTTTTCTTACATTCAACCATAACCATATGAAAGAAAAATTATAATTAAAATACAAGTACAAAATCCCTCCACAAAGTGGAGACAACATGTCAAAAATTTTACAAATTTTCTTACTTCAAAACAACATTCAAAACTTGTAACTTTCTCCATGATCCCCAACTTCCTTTCATGCTCCAAATCCATAACAAAAGCTCCAAAAAATTCACAAGAACAACTTGGTTGACCACCCAACCAATTGGAATCATTACATGCCTTAAAGTGAACAATGAGAACATGTTATCCTCCCCCCAAGCCCATGGGAGAGAGGAAATACATGTATTTAACCATCACATAGGATAAGGAAAGAAACTAAAATACAAGGCTTGAAATATTCACAACATAGCCAAAATCACAAAGTTTGTCACAATTCTTTGAGACGCTCCATGCTTCTACTATTAGGGAAGAGGGATGAAGATATCCCAAGTTTTTCATAGCATAGTAACCAAGAATCCCAAAAACATTTCTCCAAATATCTTTATCATTACATTCCCCCATCTCTCCATGCCCCTCTTCACCGAGATTTTTCACACTTATAAGTTTCCTTAAGTTAAGATAGGAGGTGATTTCAAGTAAAATGGAAATAAAATCCTACAATAAACCAAATGTAGGGGAAGCATGAACCTATCAAGATTTTCTATCAAGAAATGAGGTTGAAAGAGAAAGGTATATCCAAGATTGTCTATCAAGAAATGAGGTTGAAAGAGAAAGGTATATCTCCCTCTTCCCAACACACTCTCAAATCCACTCCCTCAAGTGTGGATAGAGAAAACATAAAACCAAACACAATTACAATGCTTTCAAACACAACAATTTTCACCATGAAATTAACACAATTCCATAATCAAAACATTACGTACATAGAAATAATATCCTCAAAAATAATAACACAATCCCAAATCCAAACTTGTCCACAATTTCCTTCTTATTTCTCCAAAGCTCCCAAATAAAATCCAAAAAAAGGAACCAAAAGAACCCAAATCCCATCAACATGACGGGGATAAGTGCACCAATCTAGGGGGCCAAAAGGGGGTCTTAAGTGGACGCATTTTCCTAAAAAATAAAAAACTTCAACTTGTATGAGTTTTTTGAAATAGTTACACTCAAAATTGGAAGATGTTGTATAAACATGACATGTGGCATTTTGATTCTAATTTCTAAGCTACTAATTGTTTTTGAAAATAGATAAGTTTAAGCGGGTCAAATAACTAAAATACCAAGAGGTGCTCCTGTTTTTGTTAAAAAAACATAATAGAGTGACTTTCATGCTCCCCGTCATTTTTTAGCACCGTTTAGTATTTTTGAAAACCCTTTGGTAGAAAGATAACTAGGAGCATCTATTATGGAATCCATTTTTTTAAGATTTTTATTGAGTTTTTTTTTCTAGTACAGAAATTTTAAATTTAAAAACATAATGGAGCTTTGACCATCCCCCATAACTACCTCAAAAAATAGCAAAAATAGATTTGTTTTTTAATATGTATAGAATTAGGCCTAGTTTGGGCTAGTATAATTTGTGAAAATGAGCCAAAAAAAAGATACACGACAAAATATAGACATGTTCAAACTTCAAAAATAGCTATAAAAAGGCATAGTTAGAAAATAAATAATATGGAAACCTTATATTAGTCAAAAAAATTAAAAATTATATTTTTAGAAAGAGGAAACTTTGCTTTACGTCGTGGTATAATTTTTTTTAAACGAATCAATTGTTTTATGTTGATTTATCATGGTGGAAGTGGCATTTTTGCATTTTCCTATAAAACATGTTGTTTGATGTGTTTGTACAGGTCCATGCCTCAGGCTTGGGGATCCAAACCGGATCCAAGCCTTAAGGCATGGCTTAGAAAATGGTAATAACATAACATGTATGCATGCATTTTATGCTCTTTATAGATTTATGGGCCCCCCAACGTCATTTTCCCCTCCATGATTTTTCTATCCTATTACTGTTTGGTCTGCAGATTCTTGTACATTCTTTGTGAATTTTGAGTAGTTAATCTTCTCCCCTACCCCACAATTTATTATTCTACAATCATCGGTGAAAAAGATGATGTAAGGTCAAGAAGAAAGTTGATAACAAGACACCAAAGCAATTGGAAGAGATGAGAATTAAGAGAGTGAAGAGGATGTAAAAACTTCGTGCAAGGCAAGGTAAATTTTGTCAGATCAATGTATCTCGAGAATAATTATTTTTCAATGAATGTTGATATTGAATTGAATGATAATGTATCAAATGTATGAGCTTTTGTTTGCAAACTATTACCTCGAGATAGTTTTACATTGACTCAAACTGCAATATTTGGTGCATTTGCAAATAATAGCATAGTGAGAGAACCAAATCGAGATGGATAAAACCGAGATAGGATTTTGTAGAGGGTCCTAATGTAGAGGTGTAAGATTACACAAGACATATATAGGTGCCACATAGACCAAGTAATCACCTGTCAAAGTTATAGCATTTTCTGGTCTCATGGCTCTTAAGGGACTACGCCGGATGAAGTATCCCTAAGCAAAGACCATCCCACACCGAAACAAATCGTCCACTAGCATTTACCTAGCCATCCGGATGCATGTGCACATTCTTTTTGGTCCCATGAGCTTCTTCTTGCAAAATATTTTGTTTGTGACCTTACGCCGACTCAAACTACAAAGTATTTGGTGCATTTGCAAACAATAGGATAGCGAGAGCACCGAATCGAGATGGAAAAACTGAAATATGATTTTGTAGAGGATCCCTACATAGAGGTGTAGGATCTAATGAGATGTCTCTAGGTGCCACAGAGTCTAAGAAATCACCCGGTGAACTTATACGGTTTTTGGGTCTCGTGGCTCTTAAGGGACTACACCTGCACAAAGTAGCACTGGAAGCAATGACACCGTCCCTCACCAATATGAATCATCCACTAGAATTCACTAGGACATCCAAAAATGGTTGACAAATCGGTTTGGTCCCACAAGCTACCGTTTGCAAAATATTGCATTTGATGACCTCTTACACCGACTCAAACTACAAGTATTTGGCATGTTTGTAAACAATGGCACAAAGAAGAGAACTGAATTGAGATAGAAAAAACCAAGATATGATTTTGTAGAGGGTCCCTACTCGAGGTTTTGGATCCGATCGATGTCTCAGTACCACTGAGTCCGAGAAAACACCAAGCTTATACAATTTTTTGGTCTCATGGCTCTTAAGGGACTATGCCCAAACAAGGTAGCCCGAAAGCAAAGCCACCATTTCGCACCAAAAAAAAGCCTCCACAAGTGTTTACCTGGCCACCCAGATGTGTTGGCATAGTCATTTTGGTGTCATGAGATACCGTTTGCAAAATAATGGATTGGACAACCTCTCACTCTCTCTCCCTCTCATGTTTTTTTCTCTCTCTCACACAATCTCAATCTCACTCTCACTCTCACTCTCTTTTCCTTTCTAAAAAAATCACATTTCTCGTATTTCCATGTATGGTATTATGCAATCCAGGATGACCCATTGGAAGCTAGAAAAAAAACCACATGTTTGACACCTTGTGACACATGTTCCCGACCTCCACAATGTATTGAGCTCACCATGTTCTTGTTAGTTGTTACTAAGTATCATTGCCAAAGTTTTAATTTTCAAGGTACAATGATTACATTAACAGGGAATTTGGAAGCCATATTAGTCTTGTTGATAGTACTAATTACCCATGAAATCTAATTCTCCAGCTTTCATTTGCTTTTCTCATCTTCCACATCATACTGATAAACGATTTGTGACAAGGATACACCGAATATGAATATGATCCTCGAGAGTCAATCCTCATCCCACCATAATACTAGTACAAACTCTATTGTTGGTAATGTTGCATGGTCATTTTCCTTTTTGCAGGATATGTTTTTCTTAACATATATGTTCCATATTTTCTGATACATTTGTTGTAAAGACATATACTTATTGAGAGCAGTGTTTCGTGGACGTAGAGGAAGAATGGCGAAGCTGAGTGTGATGGAGAGAGAAAGGACAAAGTTGAGGGAGAGAAACAGGAGGGCCATTACCACCAAAATATTCCAAGGCCTTAGGTGACATGGAAATTACAATCATAAAGAACAAGGGAATGGCTAAAAACACACATGGGTTATCAATCACCTAGTAAATCTTTCTTGTTTAGTTCTGAATGGGAGTCAGTTGGCCTATGGCTTAGTGACCTTCCATTCATTGATAATTCCTATTATATACTGAAAATTTCATCCAAAACCACAATTTTGACATGAAACCCTAGCTAAAACCTAAAAATGAGGGTTTGATGATTAAGAGAGATAGAAGGAGAATTGAGAAAAATACCATGGTGAAAAGGAAGAATGAGATAAAGGGTGTTTGAAAATGTAATTCTTTTTTGTTTATTGTTTGTAGGTTCTTCTAAACTTGGAGATTTACAGTGTAGGAGGGCTAATTGGCTAAGAAGGAAAAATTGCAAAAGGCATAAATTTTCATTGGAGTTGAGTTAGTACTTGAAATTTGACATGCACCTTAATGAGGATAATGGGTGCCTAAAACGCTTACTGTCAGGTCTTGAAAGCTTGTGGTTTGCAAAATGTGTTAGAATTTGTCTTTTTCTGGGCTACAAGGACTAGTGAGGGTCAAAAGGAAAATGATGAAAGATGGATTTGTGAAACTGATTTGATGGTTTGAGAAAGTGTAAATAGGGTTGTTAAGCATGTTTAAAGAGTTTTTCAGTCATGGTTCAAAGTGTTTTATTTCTTTTTGGTGTATTGAGCTAGTATTTGCAAAGTGTGAACTATTGAGAGAAGTGAATGATAAAGCTCTAAGGAGTTGGAGTCTAAGATTTTGGGAGCACCTTAGGGATGGAAAAATTGAACTATTGAAGCTTGTAAGAATTTTTGGGTATCCTTAGATCCTTCTATCCATGCTTGTTGCAAAAAACATTGTCTTAAGGGGCATAGTTGATAGTTTTGGTAAGATGAACAACAATGGTGTTTGGAGCCTTATGAATCAAGTTAGTGATGGTCCTAATGATTTTCTGAGGTTTTTTAACAAGGGAGAAGACTAAGAAGCATTGAAGAATGCAGTAGGTGCATGATAAGATAGGAACCGTACAAAGAGACCATGAGCAAGAAGAAGCACAGGTAAGGTAAATACACATATACACATTGATAAATTGAATGAATAATTACTCATATTAGGTAACTTTTTATATGCATAGAGTATATAAATATTGCTTTCCAAAGTTTTATACATATTATACATTGAAAATGCTAGTACATACACCACCAATAAATGAAAAAATAATCCATAATGCCTTAAATATTGTCAAGTACACATCATATTAGTTTCATATAAAAATAATCTCATAAATGTAAGGTCTCGTACAAAAATATTGAGTTTCAAATAGTATTCACATGCACAATAAATATAAAAAGGCACGAATATGTCATATAATATCAAGTTCAAATTCCATATAGGCGTACATACAATGATATGCACATAGGAATACAAAAACATGTCATGTAAGACATATATATATATATATATATATATATATATATATATATATATATATATATATATATATATCCTAATCATAAAAATATATCCCTCTCTCGAAGACTTGTATGAGAGGATATATTTTATGATTAGATATATATATATATCCTAATCATAAAAATAACTATATATCCTAATCATAAAAATATATCCGTGCATGTGCTACGAGTCCTCTTCTGTTGAAGACTGCCTATAGTTGAACCTATAAATGCAAACAATTTTTTTGTCAAAACTTAATTTATATATGTTTTCAAAATGTATTTAAGACCATGCTAATGAAATTATTTACATAAATACACACACTTACCGCAAGCTCTCGGTCACACTGAATCTGCATCTCACACTCAGATGAGTCATCGGGAGCTCCTAAAGCATGAATGGGGGTATCAAAATGATGATCTCGAGGATTTTGTGCCCTCGAAGTCAAAATGGAAGGGGTTGAAGTTCCCTACATACACATAAGATCACAAAATCAAACATCAAAATTAGCCAAAATAGAACTATGTTAACAATAAATTTTTTGAATGCAAATCAAAAAAATTATGCCAACTAAGTACATGTATGTGTAATGAAAATATTTTAACTAATTTTATCAATATACAACTATTTTTTTACCGCGCCACACCTGTGAATCAAATGAATAGGGTTGTTACCTATCATAAGTAACTCCTACGTATACACAATGAAGGAAATTATTAACATAATTTAATAATGCTATAATGAAGGACATTATTAACATGTAATTTAACATAATATGAATTACACGAGCAATTTAACGAAAATACATGTTGTTTGAATACCTCGGTGAGTTGTTGCGTAGATGAAATTGCAGTGGCAACACCTTTCTCTACTCATCGTAGAGATGGTGGGGTGTCTAGTGAGGTCATCAACTTTATCAAACATATATCACATCAAGTTAGTTGAACATACAAGAACATACATATATTTGAGTTCAAAAGTTATATATATTTTCATATGTGAAAATTTTACACAATTAACATTCTAAATTACCTCTGTGAATGTATGTGTAGGCATGGTGCTCAGCAGCTTGTGGTTAGGATGATGATGCCCCTCCCGCATGTTGTAATATCAATGCATACATGTACAAATAAAATTATTTCAAAAATTTAACATATATAAGTAAATCAAGTACTCTAATATTTTTGTAACACACATAATAAAACATAACAAATACTTGTGAAGGTGACGTTGATGACTGTAATCCAAATGTCTTGCTCAAAAATGCATCGGCGACGTAGTGGCATTATCATGTGCACCACCAGCAGCAACTCGATCAAAACTAGTATGCATGAAAGTATCGTCCTCGTCGGGCCCCAAACATATGTTACCACATGTCGAGAAAATATGTGGCCTCATGTTAGTACTACCTGAGGGAATACTCTGTGTACCTCCATGAACATCTAGATCAGAAATCTCCCTCGTATGTTGAACAAGGGTATCGAGATAGACCCAAAGCACGTGCAAGTGTATCAATCTCTATTGTCTCCTTCATTATTGGGAGGGGGGTCTCAAGGTGAGGGGGCTTTTGTGCAGGGGACTCTACCTCGTTGAATAGGTGCATGTTGTGCACCTAGTCGATCTTGTCCAAATCCTTTTCCTCGTCCCCGGAAATCCCAAAATCAAAATAGTTTAGGATCTCATTGAGGATAAAATCACAATATAGTTTCCTCAAAAAGTATAGTGGCACCTCATTGTTATTTCAAGGTGGAAAATTAAACACCATCCACTATCGGTCCCAAAAAATATTTTTAATCAAATCATTATTGCACCTGTGGATGGGAAACCGTTTGCATGAAAATTGGTTCGGGGTCCATGAATAAAGCACATATGCATTCTTTTATAATTTTGTTTTTCTTTACATCCACATATGACAATTTGGCGGCATAATAAACCACGAAAACACTCTTTATAGGATGTACAATGATCAATTTGAGTCATTTTCGCGTCAACTTGAGCCACTAATGCCTCCAATGTGTTTACAAGAGAGGTGCACAGTGGGGGTTTGTAGAATGTGAATACCTCATTGTTTTGATTAAATCCTCAATTTCAATCTTGTTTTCCACTATTTGGGAAGCTATATATTCTTTACTTCTCAAGGGATGTTGAACAACTGTAGGATGGCTAAGAGGATCACATGAATCGCAGGTTTGGTTGTGGTTGATCAAGTTGACGTGGAGCTATAACAATAAAGAATATCTATTCAATTCAAATTCTACTCTATAATTACCAAATTTCAATGTAATTTTGATAAAATAATTATTCCTACCTCTTCTCTACGGTTTCATCATCGATTCCAATCTTCACAACGATTCTCGACGATCATTTGAGTAAGATCTAGCTGAATTTGAAACGTGAGGGCAGTGGTTTTGCTGTAAAACTCACATTTGGGGGAAATGAAAATGAATATGGATTTGGTTTTTATATTTTAACATAACATGTATGCATTATATGCTCGTGAATTATTGAACCAAGGAAAACATAAAGTGATCATGTTATTACAAAATGCGTACGCGTTTTGTTCATTTTCGCTTTTGTCCACTTTTTGGCCCCAGATTTGTGCACTTAACCAAGGATAATATAGAAGAGAGCCTAAAGCATAAGAAAATGTGAGGGTGATAAGTTTCACTCTCCACTCAAGATTCAACCAAATAAAACTTCCCAAAATTTCACCTTGAATTCCAAAAGAAGAGAATAAAAAAATCTAAACACTCATGGAAAACTCCATATTCCAAAACAAACCCCAAAACCAAGAACCATCAATGAGGGTGGTTGAAAGAGAGGTAAAATGGGAAAATGAGCTCAATTTTCCTTGAAAATATCCCACCCACCCATAGGGGTAGGGCCTAGGGTCTCTTTTCAAGGGAAATTTAGCCCTTTGCTTGCATTTTACTCCTCTTAAATGTCACATCTTTCCCAAATCCGAGTTTGGAAGAAAGATGGCATTTAGGAGGTGTGGTTGGGCTTAACTAATATAATATATGGTTCATTGAATACCCCATTATCATAAACAAACAATCCATAAACCAATCACCAAATAGGATGAAGTTAGCACTAAACAACAAGATCAAACACTAAGAAAGAAGGGGTTAAAGTTAATAATTTGAAAAGACATCAAAGGGGGTGAAAACAACCATAGGGGTAAAGGAATAAGATAATACAAGCACATAGGAGTATAAATCCACATATAAACCAATGTCTAAACAAGGTGAACTAAATACCAAAAATATCCAAGGAAAGGAAATTTTGGCCCATCAAGGTCCAATGTGTTAGTTAGAGATACCCTTCCTGAATCCCACGTTTATCACATGACAAGACTGTTAGCTACACACTTGATTCAAACATCGACATGTCCAATACCAATATCTACATGATATGATATCATATATACACCATGATGATAATCCAAACAAGGTCAAATAGCTATCTAAGACAAGTAAATCATATTATGATCAACCATCCAATATAGTAAGAAGAGATTACGACAATGCATCCAAGATGTATATGTTGGTGCCCAAATATATATTTCTAGTAAAAAAATTTATCCTCATACCTCTGTAATGTCCTTACCGCTTGCTTCATCGAGTTACATTGATCAATATTATTGTGCTTGAAGTGTTTCATGTGTCCCTAAACTCCATATTTAAAGAAAATTATGTTGTTTATAAACTTGTTACATCATTTAACTAACATCTTTAAAGTTTCATTTGCTTCATGATATATTCATGATTTATAGGTTTATGATTTAAATGTACAAGCTCTTGGGGATCTTATTAATATGCTTAAACCATCAAGGAATGTCATCATGCCTTAGAATTTATATTATGGTGCTTTGGTGCAAGATGCAAATACATTCTAAAAACCGAGTTGAGAAGAATATTTAGAGGATTTGGGGGTTTCGGGCCCTCACCTCAATTTTTCACGTTTTTCAAGCAAAATTTGTAGAGTGCAAATGAAATCCTACTCCATGTCGAGTGGAATATTTGGGGTATCTTCGGGCTTATTTACCATTCAAGAAGTACACAACTCATTGCAAAGTTGCGAGATGTGAATGCATCCCCGCGCCGCTTTAGAATGAAATGTTTCAAGTCTTTTCCGGTCAAAAAATGTACAACTTAGTTAATATTGAGAGTTTCAATTAATACCTTGATGCCCAATCAGGGAATATTCGGAGCATCTTAGGGAACACGGGCCTTTGGCACAATTTTGCAATATCTTGTGTAATGGTGCATGATGCATTTACACCCCCAACTGCCAGTACATGTGGCAGCAGCTTGGGTGTTCGGTGGGATCATGCACTTTTTCAATTTACATCGTTGCATCTTTACAAGATGTAATTTTGTCCTCATAGCCCACCCTGGTCAACAAGTCAAAAGAAGGATCAATGGCATGACAACGGGAATTTGAGGGATAATTTCAATTTACAACTTGCACATTCACATCAATACATTCATACAATATGCCTTTTTGTATCAAATCCTCAAAGGATAATTATATGGCATATTGATAAATAAATTCCCAACGAATTGAAATAAAAAATAAGGAAAGCAAGATAAAGTGTCAAGCAGCTTTTGCAGCATTAATGATTCCATTAGGACATATATAACTTAAAGGAAGGACCAAATTCAACACTTTTTCATTTGAAAAATCAATTGAAATAGCTTTTAATGTATCCTAAGTCTTTTTAGAGCGTGATTTTTTTGTGAAGGAGCTTGAGCGAGTGTGGGTCATTTTTTCATCCATGAATTGAACACAGAGCTCATAAAGCAAGTAAGTGCCTTAGATTTGCAGCCCTACAGTATTTTTGTGTGTTATATGAATCATTGAGTACATAATTTGAGGACTAAGAGTTCCTAGAGAAGGTTTTGGTGAATTTTATTGTCTTCGGTAAACAAATCAAGGTATTAAAAGATGAATATTATACCAAAATTCCCCAAACAAATTCAAATTTGACCTCCCATTTCGCTATGATAATCGTAACTAAATTCACCTAAGATTAAAGGCCCTGGGAAGTAAGATGATGAATCAAAAAATGGTAGTGGGATTACATTGGTTGTCACTTTCCCTTCCTCTCCTCGCACCCGGAGTTGGTGTGGGCATGTGCTCAAAATTATAACCCGAAACTTGAGAAATTAGAGATGAAAGTAGTGCCCGATTTTTTCTCTAACAAAAAAATCACTTGACAAAATATTAGGCATCCCTAATATGAGCCATTTGGATTATGTAAGTGTTAAGAAATAGGACTACTAGAATGAGAATTTCGGTGATATGAATAATATTTTGAATGATCAATGGTTGGAAAATCCTAGATCCCAAGTTACCCGAATCCCAAAGAAGTTGGCTCAAACAAAAATCATTGAATGAATTGAATATTGTATAACATTTTCTATCCACTTGGTGTGGAATGATTCTTCATTCGTGTTCTAGGAGTGGATGTGTCATTTATTTTTCTCATATTGGCGACCAAGTCAGAATAACTAAATTATTTTCCCATGATCAAGTAATGTTTTTCAATCAATTAATAATTTTTAAACAATATACTTATTAAGTTAAGTTTGATCCATCTAATAACTCTTTCATGTTTAAACCTTGTACAATTGATAAGGGTGCATCTGCAACTCTCCCTTCACTCCATTCTAAATGAGCAACCATACAATCTTTAGTATGTTCAGGTTTACCTTTATCTAGGTTGAGAAAATATATGCTTCCATCCTTAAATGTTTACCACAAAGTTCAATTTCTTAACTTAATTATTTAGGTATCTAACATATATATATAATAAGGATACGGTGAACAAACAATGCAATCAGCGATTTGCATTACTTTGGCCTAATTTTCCAAATACATGCATAAACAATGCTTATCCAAGATTTCGCACAAAAGTCTTAGGGATATAGTATTTTGTCACCAAATAATTATCTTGACGTATTTATCTAGATATTTTGTTTAAAAAGGTGAATATGTTAAGTAAGAGGGTGTGTGTTCTTTATAGGACCATCTTCGTAAATGAAAATAACCACGACTTACTCTAGGTATTTATGGAATAGGGAGAGACCACGTAATGGAATTACCGTCATTACGTCCTCTTTCCCTCTTCCGTAGCTACTCCTAGTTAGCACTATGTCAAGATGTTTGAATGATGACATAATATTACATCCAATCTACATTGCCTTTAAGGTGTTCTACTCACAAGCATATTTCGTCTTGCGATAACTTCTACGAGATTTAAGTTACTCCTTGTTTACCTAAGGTATAGTCGAGAATCTTACTTAAGACTTCTTAAAGTCATCTAATTGTGTTTCCCACAACTTTTATAACTTATTCGTGTTATGGAGTAAACTATTAATTACCCTCTTGTAAGGTCATCTTGTTGAAGTTATAAGTTGCCAAGTCAAAGGTTGGTTTAGTTTATTAACTGTTGTCTTATATGATAGGGATGATAATATTATTACTCATAAAGGTCAACTTAATATTTCATATTGAAATAAAGATTAAAAGTAATCATTTTGTGTTAACCATTCCCACTTTATTCTTAACTAGGAGTTTATTAACCACGTTCACTATTATCATATCTTCTTATTATGAAGTATAGATGTTATCGATATTATTCATGGTCAATATACATTTTACTTTATAAAATCATTAATGATCAATACTATTATTTCCATGATAAACATTTT
Source organism: Taxus wallichiana var. yunnanensis (assembly GCA_018340775.1). Lineage (NCBI taxonomy): Eukaryota > Viridiplantae > Streptophyta > Pinopsida > Cupressales > Taxaceae > Taxus > Taxus wallichiana. Next base: position 377,451,256 of record CM031242.1, on the reverse strand, counting down.
GTTCAACAACTTGCTTTCTGTCGTTCTAATTTAATCATGGGATTAGTTAAGTAAGGGATTCAGATTAAGTAATAACTTAATAATTCATCTAAAGGTCTTTTGACCACTTTTTTGTTCATAGATCGACAACAGTTTGTATGAAGGCATAGCTATTTGAATAAGAACGTAGATGATATCCACATATATATATATATATATATATATATATATATATATATATATATATATATATATATATATATATATATATATATATATATATATCATGGTCGATTAAATAGGCCTTTCATTTCCTTATTAACATATAATCATACGAAGTTGAAAAAACAACTTTCATCATAATAAAGATAATAAAATCCATAATTAGGATTATACATCGGGATCATATGCTCATACTTCCGATTAGGATTTTTCTTGAAATATTTTAATACAAACAAGATACTTATTGAAATGAACCTTTTTACATATGACCGTAAGGTCATAATTTACAAAAAGCATTAAATCAGTTCAAGTATTCACTTCATAGTTTATCCTATTTACCTATACATCAATTAGGAGGAAGAAATATACATGGGTCAGTTCGATAGAACTGTCATGAGTCAACCTACTCATTTTCTACATCGTAATCATTATATAATGATAATAACAATCAAGGTTTGACTCTATACTGATTCAAACCATTTTACAAATTTATTCAACACAAATCAAATCAACAAGTTATAACATCATTAGATTACTTCATACCGATTTAACTCATCAATAATAAATTAATAGCACTTCATATTAAATCATAATTAATTATCCAATAATGACCTTGATTTGTAATTCATAACATTTCCTTATATTTATCTCAAATAGACTTATACAAAGTTGTCTATGTTTTTCTATGATCCTTCAATAAAAGATTTAATAACATCATTAATAGCTACCAACCAAAAATCATTTTCTTATAACATTAATATTTCAAACATGCCAACATTTTTTTTACCAAGATATCATTTAAAATCAATTACACCCAGAGTATTATATTTACCCGATTATAAAAACATACAACCGCAAAGATTCATTCTCCTACAAAGTATCTATATCCCCTAGAGAGAGAACATACACCTAACTAATGTCTTATAGATAAAAAAATCAAATTAAAAATAACATTCTTATACCATGTAAATGGAGTCAGTCCGAAAGACAAACAAATAACTAGAGAGCCTTCTACTCTCCCTATTTCACATACCCACACAACAAGGCAAAAAAATATAGTTCCGTATCTAAATATGCATGCATATACTTACACAAATCCTTAACATGGAGACCCATTATGGGTATATTTAAAACCGTGATATCTCATATATGTATTCAAACTCAAAGGAAATATAGTCTTAATATCTTGAAAAGGATCTATGATCTAGAAAGGAAAATATTTAAATGCATGTGTGCATTCTTTCTATGCATACCCAAAGTATTGGGAATTTAATATGCTTAAAGAGACAACCCAAAACAATGGTTCCAGTATCATAATATATGCATCCCATTTTACACCAATACCACATCATACGAGACCTAACATGTGACTCATACTTTTATTTTAACAAAGAAATACACTAACCTAAAGTTAAGCACATTCTAGAATCCTCAATAACTTATCAAAACCATTCATTCAAAGTATATAATCTCATAACATTGTTCTTTTATTTCATTCATTTAATTTTTTTAAATAAAAACCCAGAATGAAATGTATGCCCAGAAGTATAGTAAAATCAACTCACAAACTCTTCCATCTCATAAAACCAAAATACACAAACCCAATAAATTTTTCAACACTTATACTTCCAAATCTATATGTGAATTCAACATGTTATCAAAATAGACAGTTTGAAGTCAAT